>JAKCPB010001667.1:0-43122 GCA_021442155.1 Cymbidium sinense
TGTTAAATAAACCTAAACTTACTAGTTTACTCAACATAAAAATAAAATAAAATAAATAACCAAAACCCTAAACGCTAAAACTAACCCTAAACCCTAAACATACAACACTAAACCATAAACATTAAATCCTAAAACCCTAAAGCCTAAACCCTAAACCCTAAATCCTAAACCCTAAACCCTAAAACCCTAAACCTAAAACCCTAAACCCTAAACCCTAAAACCTAAACCCTAAACCCTAAACACCAAACCATAAAACATACAACCCTAAACCCTAAACTCTAAACCCTAAGTTTAAAAAAATACCTAAAGCTAAAATAAACAAAATAAAATAAACCTAAGCTAAAATAAACTAAACTTAAATAAATAAAATCTAAACCTAAACCTAAAATAAACTAAACCAAATCCTAAACATAAACTAAATAAAATAAAATAAACTAAAAATAAACCTAAACCTAATAACAAAACCTAAAAAAAAACTAAAATAAAAACCTAAACCCTAAACCCTAAACCCTAAAACCCTAAACCCTAAACCCTAAAACCCTAAAACCCTAAACTATAAACCCTAAACCCTAAACACCAAACCATAAAACATACAACCCTAAACCCTAAACCCAAAACCCTAAGTTTAAAATAATACCTAAAGATAAAATAAACTAAACTTAAATAAATAAAACCTAAACTTAAACCTAAAATAAACTAAACCTAAACCTAAACCTAAACTAAATAAAATAAAATAAACTAAAAATAAATTGAAACCTAAGCTAAAAAATAAAACTTAAAACTAAACCTAAATTAGAAATCTAAAACCTAAACCAAAAAAATTAAAATTAAAACCTAAACCAAAACCTAAAATTAAAATTAAAATCTAATCCAAAAAAATTAAATAAAAATAAAATTGAACTAAAAAATAAACCTAAACCTAAACCAAAACCTAAAAAAGAAACTAAATAAAAATAAAAAATAAACTAAATAAATCTAAGCATGCTAGTTTACTTAATTTTAAGAAAGATAAATAATTAAATTAAATAAAATAAAATAAACCTAAACATAAACTATAATAAACTAAACTAGAATAAATAAACTTGAACCAAAACCAAAAATAAACTAAACCTAAACTCTATAAAATAAAATAAAATAAAATAAATAAAACCTTAAAATAATCTAAACTAAAATAAATAAAAACTAAACATAAACTAAACCTAAACCTAAACCATAAAGATAATAAAATAAACTAAAAAAACCTAAACCTAAACCAAAAAACTAAAACCTGGAAATAAACCTAAAATAAAAGCTTAAAACCTAAACTTAAAAAATGAAAATAAAAACCTAAACCTAAACGTAAAAATAAAAAAAATAAAACCTAAACCTAAAAAATAAACTAAAAATAAAACTAAACTAAAAAAACATAAACCTAAATCTAAACCTAAAAAATAAACTAAAACAAATAAACCTAAAACAAATAAACTAAACTAAATAAAAATAAAAAATAAACCAAAATTAAAATTAAAATAAAACTAAAATAAATAAACAATAAACTAAATAAAGCTAAACCTTCCGGTTCACTTAATTTAAAAATAAAAAACCCCCTAAACCATAAAATTAAACTTAAAAAAAACTAAAACCTACAAGTTTACTTATTTTAAAAATAAACCTAAACTAAAACCTGAACCCTAAAACTAAAACCACCTAAACCTTAAACCCTAAAACTCAACCTTAAATCATAAAAAAATA
Source organism: Cymbidium sinense (assembly GCA_021442155.1). Lineage (NCBI taxonomy): Eukaryota > Viridiplantae > Streptophyta > Magnoliopsida > Asparagales > Orchidaceae > Cymbidium > Cymbidium sinense. Next base: position 1,732 of record JAKCPB010001667.1, read on the forward strand.
ACCCTAAACCTAAACCTTAAAAAAACCTAAACCTAAACCCTAAACCTAAAAACCCAAAACCCAACCCAAAATCAAAACCTAAACCTCTAAATAAATCAGAACTATAAACTTTAACGTTAAAACTAAACACTAAACCCTAAACCCTAAACTCTAACCTAAACTCCTAAATCGTAAGTTTAAACTATAAACCCTAAACTAAACATTAAACACTAAACTCATAAAACTCAAAACCTAAACCTAAACTCCTAAAAAAAACCCTAAACCTAAACTCTAAACATATAACCCTAAAACCTAAACTAAACCTAAACCCCAAACCTAACTAACTAAACCTCCCTAAACCCTAAAAACTAAACACTAAACCCTAAATCCTAAACCCCAAAACCTAAACCCTAAATGCTAAACTAACCCTAAATCCTCTAAATAAAATTAAAAACTTAAACCTAAATTAAATAAAACCTAAAAATAAAATAAAAAAACTAAACCAAAATAAAATAAAAGATAAAATAAAATAAAAACATAAACCTAATCTAAACCTAAACCTAAACTTAAAAAATAATAAAACAAAAAATATAAACTAAAATAAAATAAATAAAAACCAAAACTAAACTAACAAATAAAAAACCTAAATAAAATAAAAATTAAACCTAAAATAAAAGTAAAATAAACCTAAAATAAAATAAAAATAAACATAAATCAAAATAAGAAATAAAATAAACTAAAATAAATAAAAGATAAACTAAATAAACCTAAACCTACTAATTTACTTAAAATAAAAAAGCCCTAACTCTACACCCAAAAACTAACCCAAAACCTTAAACCCTAAACCCTAAACCTAAACCCTAAACCCTAAACCCTAAATCCAAAACCATAAACCCTAAACCTTAAACTCTAAATCCTAAACCATAAACCCTAAACCCCAAACCAAAAAACATACAACCCTAAATCTAAACACTTAACCCCAAAGCATAAACCCTAAACCCAAAGCTAAAATAAATAAAACCTAAACCTAAAGCTAAAATAAACTATACCTAAACCCTAAACTAAGTAAAATAAAATAAGCTAAAAATAAACAGAAACATAAACTAATAAATAAAACCTAAAAATAAACTAAAAATAAAAACCTAAAACCTAAACCTAAAAAATAAAATGAAAACCTAAAAACCTAACAATAAAAATAAAAAAAGAAACCTAAACTTGAAAAATAAAATAAAAGTAAAATTAAATTGAAAAATAAACATAAACCTAAACCTTAACCTAAAAAATAAACTAAATTAAAAAAGCTAAACTAAAATAAATTAACCTAAAATAAATAAACTAAATAAAGTAAAAATAAATAATAAACCTGGATAAAAATAAAAAAATAAATAAATAATAAATTTAATAAACTAAATAAATCTAAACCTACAATTTTTTTATTAAAAAAACCCCTAAACCCTAAACCCTAAACCCTAAATCCTAAACCTTAAAAATAATCATAAATCTTAAATCCTAAACGTACAATGGTAAACTTACAACTCTAAACCCTAAACCCTAAACCCTAAAGCCTAAACCTAAAATAAATAATAAAATAAATTAAAAATAAATCAAAACCCTATCCTAAACCCTAAAAAAACTAAACCTAAATCCCTAACTATAACCCTAAAACCCTAAACCCTAAAACCCTTAACCTAAACCACAAACCCTAAACCATAAAACTATAACCCCCCCAACCCTAAACCTAAACCCAAAACCAAACCTAAACCCTAAATTACCCTAAAGCCCTAAACCTAAACAAATTAAACCCTAAACCCTATCCCTAAACTTTAAACCTTAAAATGCTAAACCCTAAAATCCTAAACCCTAAACCCTAAACCCTAAAACTTAAAATTTAAACATAAACTAATTGAAACTTAAAAATAAAATAAATAAATAAACCAAAACCTAAAAAATAAAGAAAATAAACTAATAAAAATAAATTTAAAATAAATAAATAAAAACCTAAATTAAATAAAAAGGCCTAAGAATAAAAAACATAAATAAAATATAAACTATATAAAAATCTAAACCTAAAATTAAATAAAAAATAAAACCAAAAACCTAAACTAAAAAAATATAAACCTAAAATAAGATTAAAATAAATAAAATAAAATAAACCTAAACATAAACTAAAATAAATTAAACTAAAATAAACAAAACCTAAACCTAAACCTAAAATAAACTAAACCTAATTCCTAAATTGAATAAAAAAATAAACTAAAAATAACTCTAAACCTAAATTAAAAAAGAAAATTGAAAAATAAACCTAAAATAAAAACCTAAAACATAAACTAAATAAAATGTCAAAATAAAATAAATAAAAAATACCCAAACCTAAATAAAATAAAAAATTAAAATAAAACATAAACTACACCTAAACTAAAACCTAAATTAAAAGAAAATTAAATAAAAAAATAAAACTAAACTAAAATAAAATAAATAAAACCTAAACTAAACTAAAAATTAAAACCTAAATAAAATAAAACTAAACCTATAATAAAATAAAATAAACCAAAAGTAAAATAAAATAAAAACTAAATGAAACCTTAAACCTAAAAAAAACCTTAAAATAAATGAAAAATAAAACCTAAACTAAAAAAACCTAAACCTAAAATAGAAATAAAATAACCTAAACCTAAAGTAAAATTAAATAAAATAAAAAACCTAATCCTAAACCTAAAATAAACTAAACTTTAACCTAAATCTAAACTAGTAAAATAAAAGAAGCCAAAAATAAACCTAAACCTAAACTAAAAAATAAAACATAAAAATAAACCTAAAATAAAACCTAAAACCTAAACCTTAAAATAAAAAAAAAAACATAAACCTAAATAATAAAATAAAATAAAATTAACGTAAAATGAACATAAATCTAAACCTAAACCTAAAAATAAACCTAAATTAAATAAAACCTAAATTAAATGAACTTAAGAAAATAAAAATCAAAATAAACCAAAATAAAAATAAAAATAAAATTAACTAAAATAAATAAAAATAAACTAAATAAACCTAAACCTACTAGTTTACTTAATTTAAAGAAAATAAAACAATATGAAAAAAATGTAACCCTAAACTATCCCTAAACCTACAACCCCAAACCAAACCTCTAAACTCCCAACCCAGGCAAAACCCTAAACAACCCTAAACCTACACTAAACCCTAAAGCCTAAGCCCTAAACTAACCTAAAACCCTAAACCCTAAATAAAAAATAAAAACAAACACTAACCTTAAATCCTAAACCCTAAACCCTTAACCTGCAACCCTAAACCCTAAAACCATAAACCTTAAAGCCTAAACACTAAATCCTGAACCATAAACCCTTAACCCTAAACCCTAAACCCTAAAATAACCCTAAACCCAAAAACAAAAACCTAAAACTAAAACCTAAACTAAACTAAACCTAAAAAAATAAATTTAAAGAAAAAACTTAAACCTAAATAAAATAAAATAAAAACCTCAACTAAAACCTAAACTTAAACTTGAACATAAACCAAATCCTAAAGCTAAAATTATAAGAAATTAAAAAATAAAAATGAGACTAAAATAAAATTAAAAAACTAAACTAAACTAAAAAAATAAAATAAACCTAAAAATAAAAAACCTAAATAAAATAAAAACTAAACATAAGATAAAAATAAAATAAAACTAAAAATAAATAAAATATAAAGACTAAACCATTAACTAAAAAGAAAGCCTAAACCTAAAATAAACAAAATAAAATAAACCTAAACCTAAACTAAGATAAAGTAAACTAAAAAAACCTTAACAAAAAAAAATTAACTAAACCTAAACCATAAAATAAATAAAACAAAACAAGCTAAAAAATAAACCTAAAGATAAAATTAAACCTAAAATAAACCTAAAACCTAAACCTAAAAAAAATAAATAAAACCTAAAGCTAAACCTAAAAAAAATAAAAAATAAAACTTGAACTTAAAAATAATATAAATATAAAAAATTAAAATTAAAAATAATAATAATAAACCTAAACCTAAAAGATAAATTAAAATAAAATTGTAAACTATAAAAAATAATACTAAAATAAATTGAATAAAAATATAAAAATAAACCTATATAAAAATAAAAAATAAAATAAACTAAAATAAATAAATAATAAACTAAATAAACTTAAACCCATTAGTTTTCTTAGTCTAAAAAATCCTAAATCCTACCCTAAACCCAAACTAACTCTAAACCTTAAACCCTAAACCTACAACCCTAAACACTAAACTAACCCTAAATCCTAAACCCTAAATAAAGAAATATAAAATAAAATAAAATAAAACCCTAACCTAATAAACCCTAACCTAAACCTAAACCACTAAAACCCTAAACCCTAAACCTTAAACCCAAAACCCAAAACTCTAAATCATAAACCCTAATCCCTAAATCCTAAACCTACAACCCTAAACCCTAAACCTGAATCCCCATACCCTAAATGCTAAAGTAACCCTAAACCCTAAACCTTAAATCCTAAACCCTAAAAAGCTAAAAACTAAACCTAAACTAAGTAAAACCTAAAAATAAATAAATAAACCTAAACCAAATTAAAAAAAATAAAAAGGGAATAAAAACATAAACTAATACCTAAATCTAACCCTAAATCTAAACTTAAAATAAAAAATAAATAAAATAAAATAAATAAAAATCTAAACTAAATTAAAAAATAAAAAAAACCTAAATAAAATAAAAACTAAACCTAAATAAAATCAAATAAAAAAATAAAAACTTAAACCTAAAAAAAGCTAAAATAAATAAAAGAAGAAAACCTAAACCCTAATCTAAAAAACCTAAACCTAAATAAAATTAAGTTAACTAACTAAAATAAATAAACCTAAAAATAAACCTAAAATAAACTAAACCTAAACTAAACCTAAACTAAACTAAATAAAATAAAAAATAAACTAAAAATAAACCTAAATTAAAAAAGAAAACCTAAAAATAAACCTAAAAAATAAAACCAAAACCTAAACATAAAAAAATAAAATAAAAACCTAAACCTAAACCTATAAATAAAAAATAAAACCTAAAACTAAATAATAAAATAAAAATATAACTAAACAAAATGATAAACCTAAACCTAAACCTAAACTTAAAAAATAAATTGAAATAATAAACCTAAACTAAATAAACAAGCCTAAAATAAATATACTAAACTAAATATAAATAAAAAATAAACTTAAATTAAAATAAAAAAATAAAATAAACTAAAATAAATAAAAAAAACTAAATATAAATAAATTAAATAAATGAAATAAACCTAAGCTACCAATTTACTTTAAAAAAAAACTATAAATACTAAATCTAAACACTACCCAAACTAAACCCTAAACCCTAAACCTTAAAACCCTAAACCCTAAACTCTAAATCATATTCATAAACCCCAACCCAAAACCATAAAGCTAAAACCCTAACCCCTAAACTCTAACCCTAAACCTAAACCATAAACTTAACCCTAAACCCTAAACCCTAAACTCCAAGCCCTAAACCTAAACCTAAGCTCACTAACTAAATTAAAAAGTAAACCTAAACCCTAAGAATGGGCAGAACCTTGACGATAAGAACATGATCATCAACTAGGCTCAGTTTAGATCTGGCGGTGGAGGTGAACGTGGATGCAGCCGTTATTGTTCTGGTGGTGGGGTATCTGGAGGTGCTGGTGGGTTTGGAGGTGGTGGTCAGAGCAGTGGTGGTTATGGAGGTCGGAGGAGTGGCGAAGGTTATAGCCATGGTGGTGGTGAAGGGAGAGATCGAGGATATGATGGTGGACCCCACAACTCAATAGGTTAGGGTAGTTCTGATGGGAACTAGAGAAACAAAATAACGGCCAATTCGATCAACTACTTATGGAATTATTTCTTCACAGTAGAGATGATTCTAGTTATCTAGGGTTTTTGATTTTCTCTATGCATGCTCATTTTTGATCTACATAAAAAATAAACCTAAACCTACTAGTTTACTTAATTTAAAAAAAATGTAAATGCTAAACGCTAAACCATAAACACTAAATAATAAACCTTAAACCCTAAAATTAACCCTAAACCCTAAAAAAATCCTAAGCCCTAAACCTTAAACCCTAAACTAACCATAAACCTAAAAACCTAAAACCTAAACCAAAACTAAATAAAAACCTAAAACTAAAATAAATAAAAAACCTAAACATAAATAAAAGTAAAATAAAATGAAAACCTAAACTAAAACTTAAACCTAAGCCTAAACCTAAATTTAAAAATAAAATAAATAAAAACCTAAACTAAACTAAAAAATAAAATAAACCTAAAAATAGAAAACCTAAATAAAGTAAAACCTAACCATAAAATAGAAATAAAATAAATCTAAATAAAATAAAATAAAAACTAAAAAAAACCTAAGCCTAAAAAATATACCTAAAAATAAAACCTAAAAATAAATAATAAGTAAAACATGTACCCTAAACTAAAAAATAAAAACATAAACCTAAAGTAAACAAAATAAAATAAACCTAAACCTAAACTAAAATAAATAAAACCTAAAATAAACCTAAAATAAAATAAAATGAAAACTAAATAAAATCCTAAAATTAAAAAATAATACCAAAAATAAATAAAAATAAAACCTAAACCTAAAATGAAAATGAAATAAATAAAATAAAATAAACCTAAACTAAAATAAATAAAACCTAAACCTAAATCTAAACTTGAAATAAATAAAATAAACTAAACTAAAAATAAACCTAAATTAAAAATCTAAAATTTAAACCTAAAAAAATAAAATAAAAACCTAAACCTAAACTTAAACCTAAAGCTAAAAATAAAAACTAAAACCTAAACCTAAAAAAAAATACTCAACTAAAAAATAAAGCTAAACCTAAACCTAAGCCTAAAATATAAACTAAAATAAGAACATAATCTAAAATAAATAAATCTAAGCTAAATAAAAATTAAAATAAACATAAATATAAATAAAGAATAAAATAAACTAAATAAACTAAATAAAACTTAAACCTAGAAGTTTCCTTAATAAAAAAAACCCTAAATCCTAAAAACCCCAAAGCCTAAACACTAAACCCAAATCCCTAACCCTAAACCATAAACCCTAACACCCTAAACACTAAACCCTAAAAACTAAAACCTAAAAACCTAAACCTAAATTAAATAAAACCTAAAAATAAAATATATAAAAAACCTAAACCTAAATAAAATAAATAATAAAATAATAAAAACCTAAACTATAACTAAACCTAAACCTAAATGTAAAAATTTAATTAAAAAAATAAACTAAAATAAAATAAATGATAACCTTAGCAAAACTTAAAAATAAGATGAATCTAAGAATAAAAAACCCAAATAAAATAAAAACTACACATAAAATAAAAACTAAATAAACATAAAAAATAAAATAAAATAAAAACTAAATAAAAACCTAAACTAAAAAAATAAACCTAAAATTAAATAAAAAATAAAACCTAAACCCTAAATAAAAAAATTAAACCTAAACCTAATATAAAAAATAAAATAAACTTAAACCTAAACTAAAATAAATTAAACTAAAATATATAAAACTTAAACCAAAACCAAAATAAACTAAACCTAAACTAAATAAAATAAAATAAACTAAAATAAACCTAAACCTAAACTAAAAAATAAAACCTAAAATAAATAAAATAAAAGCAATAACCTAAACCTAAAAATAAATTACAAAGCTAAACCTAAAAAATAAAATAAAAATAAAACTACAAAATAAACATAAATCTAAACTAAACCTAACAAATAAACTAAAATAAAAAAAACCTAAAATGAAATAAATTAATTAAACTAAAAAAACAAAAAATAAACCTAAATAAAGATATAAACTATGGTAAAAAAATTAAATAAACCTAAACCTACCAATTTACTTAATTTAAAAAAAACTTTAAACGCTAAACCCTACTAAACACTACATCCTAAATCCTAAACCCTAAAACTAACCCAAAACCCTAAACCTTAAAAAATCCTAAACCCTAAACCCTAAACCACCCACTCCACCTTAAACTTTACCCTAAACCCTAAACTCCCTAAAACCTATCTTCTTAACTTCAAACACCCTAACCTGGGCTCTAAACCACCTACCCTCCACCTAAACCTAAACCAAACCCTAAACCACCTCTAAACCTAAATACTGGCCCTAAACCCCAAAACCTAAACCTAAACCTAAAAAACCTAAACCTAAACTAAAACCTAAAATAAAATAAATAAAAAACCTAAACCTAAATAAAATAAAAAAATAAAATAAATAAAACTTAAACTTAAACTAAAAACTAAAAAAAATATAAAATAAAATAATATAAAAAAAAAAATTAAAATAAACCTCACAATAAAAAACAAAATAAAATAAAAACTAAATGTAAAATAAAAATAAAATAAACTTAAATAAAAGAAAAGAAAAACTAAATAAAAACATATACCTAAAAAATAAACCTAAAAATAAAACCTTAAAATAAATAAAAATTAAAACCTAAACCATAAACTAAAATAAAACCTAAACCTAAAAAAAAAATAAAATAATCAAAATAAAATAAACCTAAAACTAAACTAAAATTAACTAAGCTCTAATAATTAAAACATAAACCTAAATCTAAAATAAACGAAACCTAAACCAAAATCTAAACTAAATAAAATAAAATAAAATAAAACTAATCCTAAACCTAAACTAAAAAAAAATAAAGCAAAAAATAAACTAAAATAAAATCATAAACCTAAACCTAAAATAATAAAATCCTAAACCCAAACATAAAAAAAAAAAAAAACCTAAACTTAAAAGATAAAATAAAATAAAACTCAACTAAAAAGTAAACCTAAACATAAAATTAAAAGATAAACTAAAATAAAAAACCTAAACTTATATAAAAAATAAACTAAATAAAAATAAAATTAAACCTAAATAAAATAAATAATAAAGTAAACTAAATATACTAAATAAACCTAAACCTACTGGTTTACTTAAATTTTTTTAACCTTAAACCCTAAATCCTAAACAAACCCTAAACCTTCTACAACCTAAAACCCTAAACCTAAATTCAAAACCCTAACCCTAAACCTAAACCCTAAAGCTTAAAAAAAGCCCTAAACCCTAAACCTTAAACCCTGAACCCTAAACCCTAAACCCTAACCCTAAACCCTAAACCCTAAAGCCCAAACCCTAAACTTATACCTAAAGTAACTATATAAATTAAAAAATAAACATAAACCTTAAAGTCTAATAAACCTAAACCTAAACCAAAACCCTAAGAATGGGCAAAACCTTGACCAGGAACATCACCAAGCTCGGTCAAGGTCTTATGGTAGATGAGAAAGGTGGCGTATTATCATAGTGGTGGTGTGGGTTCTTGAGGTCTTGGTGGATATGGATGTGGTGGTCGAGGGATGGTGGTTATGGAAGTGGGAGAAACGGAGGTCATAGCCATGATGGTGGTGGAGGGAAACATTGGGGATATGATAGTGGATCCACTACTCAAGAGGTGGTTCTATGGGAATTGGAGAAATAAAAAGTCACTCGATCTACTACTTATGGAAATGTGTCTTTAGAGATGGTTCTAGTTATCTAGGGTTTTAGATTTGCTATGTGTTCTCCTTTTTTATCTATGTCATCGTGTCTTAGGAAACTTGTGTGGTACTTTATTGATGAAATTGAAAAAGAAATGTTGAATCTAAATTTGTTCTTTATTAAAAAAACCAAAACCCTAAACCCTTAAATAAAACCTAAACCCTAAACCTAAAACCTAAACTTGATAATTTGGCATTTTTGCGGCTGAAACTTTATTATCCTTTTGGATTGGACTTTTTAGTTTCTGGTGGTTGGTGGCTACCTTTGGCCCACTTTTATGTGGTTGTTTTGTATTCTGGTGATTTGCAATAGTTGCAGCTTATGTTTCCTCCAATTGATTATTTCATTTCTGAGCTATTTAGTCATTTGTGGTTGCTCACCCTAGTTTGGCTTGGTGGCTACTTATTATTGGGACTTTGAGGGCTCTATCTTGGTTTTGTTGGTTGTTTCTTTATTAATTGGCCATTTGTCCGGTGTTCTGATGGTCGGTTCTAGTTTTCCGATTTGGAACTTGAATTGGTATTTGGTTGTTGTTGTTTGTATTGACTTTGTTCTAGCCTCTCTCGGGTTATTATAACTAGTCTTTGTGGTTTTGTTTGGTGGTTTCACCGATAGCTTTGTTTGGTTGATCTTTGTTTAATGCTGCTAGATCTGGAACTCTATGGACTGCTGGCCTTGGATGTATGCTTATATCAAGTATGCTTATTATGATTCTATTGATGTTACTCACCTCTTCTCTCTGGTTGGTAGCATTACATATGATTGTAAGCCTTCTTTATGAAGTTTGGATGCTCATATGTATTATTGGCCCTTGAGATGATCTTAACTAAGCCCGTGCCTTCTCTTTCTTAGCTCTCTCCTTTTCCTCTCTTTATCCTTATCATTTTTAGCAATGACTTTTGCCTTTGTAGTGTTCTATAGATTTTTTTAAATTGGAACATTACGGTCATTGCATTGCCAACCCAAGTGTTGTTGTTGTGGATCTTGCTTATCTTTCTTTCTCAAAGAAATCATGAACTACCGCCATGGTGGTGGTGGTGAAGGGAGAGATCGAGGATATGATGGTGGATCCCACTACTCAATAAGTTAGGGTAGTTCTGATGGGAACTAGAGAAACTAAATAACGGCCAATCGACTACTTATGGAATTATTTCTTTACATTGAGATTATTCTCTAGTGGTATTTTCTCTATGCTCATTTTTTATCTAAATAAACCTAAACCTACTAGTTTACTTAATTTTAAAAAAAAACTAAATGCTAAAATGCTAAACCATAAACACTAATAATAAACATTAAACCCTAAACGACCCTAAACCCTAAAAAATCCTAAGCCTAAACCTTAAACCCTAAACCTAAACCATAAACCACCCTAAAAACCAAAAACCTAAACCAAAACTAAATAAAACCTAAAACTAAAATAAATAAAAAAAACTTAAACATAAATAAAAAGTAAAATAAAATAAAAACCTAAACTAACACTTAAACCTAAGCCTAAACCTAAATCTAAAAATAAAATATATAGAAACCTAAACTAAACTAAAAAATAAAATAAACCTAAAAATAAAAAACCTAAATAAAGTAAAACCTAAACATAAAATAGAAATAAAATCAATCTAAAATAAAATAAAATAAAACTAAATAAAACCTAAGCCTAAAAATATACCTAAAATAAATAATAAACATGTACTAATAAAAATAAAACATAAACTAAAGTAAATAAAATAAAATAAATAAATAAAATAAATAAACTAAAATAAACCTAAAATTAAATAAATAAATCCTAAAAAATAAACCTAAAATAAATAAAATAAAACCTAAATAAAAATAAACCTAAATAAAAAAATAAAATAAAAAAAATAAAAATAAAACCTAAACCTAAATGAAAATAAATAAAAAAAATAAATAAACCTAAAAAAAAAATAAAAAATAAACCTAAACCTAAACTAGCTAAAATAAAATGTAAATAAACTAAATAAAATAAACTAAATAAAATTAAAAATAAACATAAATATAAATAAATAAAAATAAAACTAAATAAACCTAAACCTAAACCTAAATTTTAAAAAAAATAATAACCCTAAATTAAAAAAACCTAAAAAAAACTAAACCAAAAACCTACTAAAAACCCTAAACCCTAAAACCTAAACCCTAAAACCAAAAACATAAACCTAAATAATAAATAAAACTAAAATAAAATATATAAAACCTAAAACAAATAATATAAATAATAAATAATAAAATAATAAACTATAATAAACCTAAACCTAAATGTAAAAAATTAATTAAAAAAATTAAACTAAAATAAAATAAATAAAAACCTTAATAAAACTTAAAAATAAGATGAATCTAAGAATAAAAAACCTAAATAAAATAAAAACTACACATAAAATAAAAACCAAATAAACAAAAAAATAAAATAAAATAAAAACTAATAAAAACCTAAATCTAAAAAATAAACCTAAAATTAAATAAAAAATAAAACCTAAACCCTAAATAAAAAAAACTAAACCTAAACCTAATATAAAAATAAAATAAACTTATAAACTTAAAATAATTTAAACTAAAATAAATAAAACTTAAACCAAACCAAAATAAAACCTAAACCCTAAACTAAATAAAATAAAATAAACTAAAATAAACCTAAACCTAAACTAAAAAAATAAACCTAAAATAAATAAAATAAAACCAAAAAAAAATAAAACAAAGCTAAACCTAAAATAAAATAAAAATAAAACTAAACTACAAAATAAACATAAATCTAAACCTAAACCTAACAAATAAAAAAAAAAAAACCTAAAATAAAATAAATAATTAAACTAAAAAAATAAAAATAAACCTAAATAAAAATAAAACTAATTAAATAAAACTAAATAAAACTAAACCTGGGTTTACTTAATTTAAAAAAAACTTTAAACTCTAAACCCTAATCCTAAACACTACATCTAAAGCCTAAACCCTAAAATTAACTAAACTAAAAAAAAACCACAAAACTAAAACCCTAAACCTAAAACAAACCTAAACCCCTAACCACTAAATCTAAACCTAAAATAAATCCTAAAACCCTAATCTAAACCCTAACCTAAACCCTAAACTCTAAACCTAAACCCTAAACCCTAAACACTAAACCAGACCTTAAACCTAACCCAAACACTAAACCTTTACCACAACCTAAAAATAAACCCTAACCAGCATGCCTAAACCCTAATCCATAAACCACAAACCCTAAACCTAAAACCTAAACCTAAATAAACCTAAAATAAAATAAAAAGACCTAAATAAAATAAAAAACTAAAAAAATAAAGACCTAAACTAAAACATAAACCTAAAATTAAAAAAAATAAACTAAAATATATAAAAATATAAACTAAAATAAAATTAAAATAAACCTCAAAAAAAAAAAAATAAAATAAACTAAACTTAAAATAAAATAAAATAAACTTAAAATAAAAGAAAAGAAAAACTAAATAAAAACCTATACTTAAAAAATAAACCTAAAAATAAAACCTTAAAATAAATAAAAATTAAAACCTAAACCATAAACTAAAAATAAACCAAAACATAAAATAAAAAATAAAATAATCACAATAAAATAAACCTAAACCTAAACTAAGCTCTAATAATTAAAACATAAACCTAAACCTAAAATAAATGAAACCTAAACCTAAATCTAAATTAAATAAAATAAAATAAAATAAAACTAATCCTAAACCTAAACTAAAAAATAAAGCAAAAAATAAACCTAAAATAAAATTGTAAAACCTAAACCTAAAAAAATAAAATAAAATCCTAAACCCAAACCTAAAAATAAAAAAGAAAACCTAAACTTAAAAGATAAAATAAAATAAAACACAACTAAAAAGTAAACCTAAACCTAAACTTAAAAGATAAACTCAAATAAAAAACCTAAACTTATATAAAAAATAAACTATATAAAAATAAAAATTAAACCTAAATAAAATAAATAATAAAGTAACCTAAATATACTAAATAAACCTAAACCTACGGGTTTACTTAAAATTTTTTTAACCTGAAACCCTAAATCCTAAACATTAAACCCTAAACCCTAAACCCTAAACATACAACCTTAAACCCTAAAAAACCCTAAATCCTAAATTCAAAACCCTAACCCTAAACCCTAAACCCTAAAAGCTTAAACCCTAAAGCCCTAAACCCTAAACCCTAAACTCTAAACCCTAAACCCTAAACCCTAACCCTAAACCCTAAACCCTAAACCCTAAACCCCAAACCCTAAACTTATACCTAAAGTAACTAAATAAATTAAAAAATAAACCTAAACCCTAAAACCTAATAAACCTAACATTAAACCTAAACCCTAAGAATGGGCCAAACCTGACAGAAAACATCAACCAAGCCCGGCCAAGGTCTTATGAGAAAGGTGGAGGTGACATCATAGTGGTGGTGGGTTCTTGAGGTGCAGGTGGATATGGATGTGGTGGTCGAGCGGTGGTGGTTATGGAAGTGGGAGGAGCAACAGGTTATAGCCCGATGGTATGAGGGAAACATTGGGGATATGATAAGGATCCTACTACTCAAGAGGCCGGGTGGTTCCTATGGGAACTGGAGAAATAAAAGAACAGTCAATCTGATCTAATGCTTATGGAAATGTGTCTTTGTAGTAGAGATGGTTCTAGTTATCTAGGGTTTTAGATTTATGTGTTCTCCTTATCTATGTCATCGCCAGGTCTTAGGAAACTTGGTGTGGTTTTATTGATGAAATTGAACAAAAGAAATGTTGAATCTAAATTTGTTTTCTATTAAAAAAAACCAAAAACCCTAAACCCTTAAATAAAACCTAAACCCTAAACCTAAAACCTAAACTTGAAAATTTGGTAGAGCATTTTCCTGTGCTGGTGGCTGAAACTTTATTGATCTTTTTGGATTGGACTTTGTTTCTGGTGGTGGTGGCTACCTTTGGCCCACTTTTATGTGGTTGTTTTATGGTGATTTTCAATAGTTTTTTCTTTAATTGATTATTTCATTTCTGAGCTATTTAGTCATTTATGGTTGCTCACCTTGGTTTGGCTTGGTGGCTACTTATTATTGGGACTTTGGCTTGAGGGCTCCTATCTTTGTTTTGTTGGTTGTTTCTTTATTAATTGGCATTGGTATGGTGTTTCGATGGTCGGTTCTAGTTTTCCCGGTTTGAAATTGCAATTGGTTAATGGTTGTTGTTTGTATTCTAACTTTGTTCTCATTATTATAACTAGTTTTTGTTTGGTGGTTTCACTGATAGCTAATTGTTGTTGATCTTTGTTTAATGCTACTAGATCTGGAACTCTATGGACTGCTCGCCTTGGATGTATGCTTATATCTAAGTATGCTTATTATGATGCCATTGATGTTACCCACCTCTCTCGGTAGCATTACATATGATTGTAACCCTTCTTTATGAAGTTTGGATGCTCATATGTATTATTGGCCCTTGAGATGATCTTAACTAAGCCCTGACTTCTTTCTTAGCTCGCTTTTCCTCTCTTTATCCTTATCATTTTAGCAATGACTTTGCCTTTGTAGTCAGAATACTTTATAGGTTGGAACATTACAGACGGAATGGTCATTGCTCAGTCAACCCAAGTGTTGTTGTTGTGGATCTTGCTTATCTTTCTTTCTCAAAGAAATCATGAACTACCGCCATGGTGGTGGTGGTGAAGGGAGAGATCGAGGATATGATGGTGGATCCCACTACTCAATAGGTTAGGGTAGTTATGGGCTAGAGAGAAACTAAATAACGCCAAGATCAACTACTTATGGAATTATTTCTTTACAAGAGATTATTCTAGTTATCAAGGTTTTGATTTTCTATGTGCTCATTTTTGATCTAAATAAAAAAATAAACCTAAACCTACTAGTTTACATAATTTAAAAAAACCTAAATGCTAAACGCTAAACCATAAACACTAAATAATAAACCTTAAACCCTAAAACTGACCCTGAACCCTAAAAAATCCTAAGCCCTTAACCTTAAACCCTATACTAACCCTAAACCATAAACCACCCTAAAAACCTAAAAACCTAAACCAAAACTAAATAAAACCTAAAACTAAAATAAATAAAAAACCTAAACATAAATAAAAAAAGTAAAATATAATAAAAACCTAAACTAACACTTAAACCTAAGCCTAAACCTAAATCTAAAATAAATAAAACCTAAACTAAAAAAAAATAAACCAAAAAAAAAAAAAAAAAACCTAAATAAAGTAATCCTAAACATAAAATAGAAATAAAATAAAATAAATCTAAAATAAAATAAAATAAAACTAAATAAAACCTAAGCCTAAAATATATACCTAAAATAAAACCTAAAATAATAAATAATAAAACATAAAATCTAAACTAAAAAATAAAAACATAAACCTAAAGTAAACAAAATAAAATAAACCTAAACCTAAACTAAAATAAATAAAACCTAAAATAAACCTAAAATAAAATAAAATGAAAACTAAATAAAATCCTAAAACTAAAAAATTATACCAAAAAATAAATAAAAATAAAACCTAAACCTAAAATGAAAATGAAATAAACAAAATAAAATAAACATAAACCTAAACTAAAATAAATAAAACCTAAACCTAAATTTAAACCTAAAATAAATAAAATAAACTAAACTAAAAATAAACCTAAATTAAAAATCTAAAATTTACTCTAAAAAATAAAATAAAAACCTAAACCTAAAGCTAAAAATAAAAAATGAAACCTAAACCTAAAAAAAATACTCAACTAAAAAATAAACTTAAACCTAAACCTAAGCCTAAAATATAAACTAAAATAAGAATGTAATCTAAAATAAATAAACTAAACTAAATAAAAATTAAAAATAAATATAAATATAAATAAAGAATAAAATAAACTAAATAAACTAAATAAACCTAAACCAACAAGTTTACTTAATTTAAAAAAAACAATAACCCTAAACAATAAACCTTAAACCCTAAAAACCCCAAAGCCTAAACACTAAACCCTAATCCCTAACCCTAAACCATAAACCCTAACACCCTAAACCCTAAACCCTAAACACTAAAACATAAAAACCTAAACTTAAATTAAATAAAACCTAAAAACAAAATATATAAAAAACCTAAACCTAAATAAAATAAATAATAAAATAATAAAAACCTAAACTATAACTAAACCTAAACCTAAATGTAAAAAATTAATTAAAAAAATTAAACTAAAATAAAATAAATAAAAACCTTAATAAATATAAAATAAAATGAATCTAAGAATAAAAAACCCAAATAAAATAAAAACTACACATAAAATAAAAACCAAATAAACAAAAAAATAAAATAAAATAAAAACTAAAAAAAACCTAAACCTAAAAAATAAACCTAAAATTAAATAAAAAATACCTAAACCCTAAATAAAAAAAACTAAACCTAAACCTAATATAAAAATAAAATTAATAAAATAAAATAAACTTAAACCTAAACTAAAATAATTTAAACTAAAATAAATAAAATTTAAACCAAAACCAAAAATAAACTAAACCCTAAACCCTAAACTAAATAAAATAAAATAAACTAAAATAAACCTAAACTAAAATAAATAAAATAAAAACCATAACCTTAACCTAAAAATAAATTACAAAGCTAAACCTAAAAAATAAATTAAAAATAAAACTAAACTACAAAATAAACATAAATCTAAACCTAAACCTAACAAATAAACTAAAATAAAAAAACCTAAAATAAATAAATTAATTAAACTATAAAAAATAAAAAATATACCTAAATAAAAATATAAACTAAGATAAATAAACAAAATAAACCTAAACCTACCAGTTTACTTAATTTTAAAAAAAACTTTAAATACTAAACCCTAAACCCTAAACACTACATGCTAAAGCCTAAACCCTAAAACTAACCCAAAACCCTAAACCCTAAACCATAAAACCCTAAACCTTAAACCCTTAACTAACCCTAAACCCTAAACCGTAAAAACCCTAAACCCTAAATCCTAAACCCTAATCTAAACCTAACCCCTAAGCAAACCCTAAACTCTAAACCTTAAACCCTAAGAACCCTAAACCCTGAAGCCTAAACACTAAACCCTAACCTAAACACTAAACCATAGAACCCGAAACCCTAAAACCCTAAACCCTAAACCCTAAAACCTAGAAACCTAAACCTAAACTAAATAAAACCTAAAAATAAAATAAATAAAAAAACCTAAACTTAAATAAAATAAAAAAAATAAAAAAATATAAAAACCTAAACTAAAACTTAAACCTAAAACTAAAAAAATAAACTAAACTAAAATATATAAAATTATACACTAAAAAAATAAAATTAAAATAAACCTCAGAATAAAAAAATAAATAAAATAAAAACTAAACATAAAATAAACTTAAAATAAAAGAAAAGAAAAACTAAATAAAAACCATACCTAAAAAATAAACCTAAAAATAAAACATTAAAATAATTAAAAATTAAAACCTAAACCCTAAACTAAAATAAAACTTATACCTAAAATAAAAATAAAATAATCAAAATAAAATAAACCTAAACCTAAACTAAAATTAACTAAGCTCTAATAATTAAAACATAAACCAAAACCTAAAATAAATGAAACCTAAACCTAAATCTAAACTAAATAAAATAAAATAAAATAAAACAAATCCTAAACCTAAATTAAAAAATAAAGAAAAAAAATAAACCTAAAATAAAATAGTATAACCTAAACCTAAAAAAATAAAATAAAATCCTAAACCCAAACTTAAAAATAAAAAAGAAAACCTAAACTTAAAAGATAAAATAAAATAGAACTCAACTAAAAAGTAAACCTAAACCTAAACTTAAAAGATAAATTAAAATAAAAAACCTAAACTTACATAAAAAATAAACTAAATAAAAATAAAAATTAAACTTAAATAAAATAAATAATAAAGTAAACTAAATATACTAAATAAACCTAAACTACTGGTTACTTAAATTTTTTTTAACCTTAAACCCTAAATCCTAAACATTAAACCCTAAACCTACAACCTTAAACCCTAAAAAGCCATAAACCCTAAATTCAAAACTCTAACCATAAACCCTAAACCCTAATCTCTAAACCATAAACCCTAAATACTAAACCTAAATGCTAAACCCTAAACCCTAAACCCCAAACCCTAAACTTATACCTAAAGTAACTAAATAAATTAAAAAATAAACTTAAACCCTAAAACCTACTAAACCTAACATTAAACCTAAACCCTAAGAATGGGCAAAACCTTGACCAGAAACATCACCATCAACCAAGCTCACCAAGGTCTTATGATAGAGGCAAAGGTGGAGGTTATCAGTGGTGGTGGTTCTGAGGTGTGGTATATGGATGTGGTGGTAGCGGTGGTGGTTATGGAAGTGGGAGGAGCAACAGAGGTTATAGCCATGATGGTGGCAGAGGGAAATATTGGGGATATGATAATGGATCCTGCTACTCAAGAGGCCGGGGTGGTTCCGATGGGAACTGGAGAAACAAAAGAACTATCAATCTGATCTACTTCTTATGGAACTGTGTCTTTATAGTAGAGATGGTTTTAGTTATCTAGGGTTTTAGATCTATGTGTTCTCCTTTTTATCTATGTCATCGGGAAACTTGGTGTGGTACTTTTATTGATGAAATTAAAAAAAGAAATGTTGAATCATAATTTGTTCTCTATTAAAAAAACCAAAACCCTAAACCCTTAAATAAAACCCAACCCTAAACCTAAAACCTAAACTTGATAATTTGGTAGATTTTGCTAAGTGGCTAAAACTTTTGATCCTTTGATTGGACTTTTAGATGGTGGTTACCTTTGGCCCACTTTTATGTGGTTGTTTTGCATTCTCTAGTTGCAAACTTATGTTTCCTTTAGTTGATGGTTTCATTTCTGACCTATTTAGTCATTTGTGGTTGCTCACCCTGGTTTGGCTTGGTGGCTACTTATTATGTGACTTTTTGAGGGCTTATCTTGGTTTTGTTAGTTGTTTCTTTATTAATTGGCAACCTGTTTGTCATGGTCGGTTCTAGTTTTCCTGGTTTAGAGCTTGGATTGGTATTTGTTTAATGGTTGTATTTAGCCTCTCTGTTATTATAAGTAGTGTTGTGGTTTCAATCGCTAGCTAGTTGTTGGTTGATCTTTAATGTCGCTAGATCCGAACTCTATGGATCACCCTTGGATGTATGCTTATTTCAAGTATGCTTATTATGATGCCATTGATGTTACCCACCTCTTCTCTCTGGTTGGTAGCATTACATATGATTGTAACCCTTCTTTATGAAGTTTGGATGCTCATATGTATTATTGGCCCTTGAGATGATCTTAACTAAGCGGCCTTCTCTTTCTTAGCTCTCTCCCTTTTCCCTCTTTGTCCTTATCTTTCTTAGAATGACTTTCCTTTGTAGTGTTTCATAGATTTCTTTTATAGGAACTTCTGAGGGAATGGTCATTGCTACCAACCCAAAATCTTGTTTATCTTTCTTCTCAAAGAAATCATGAACACTAATCGACTCATCCTTTACTATTTTAGGATTTATTTTAGTCTTACTCCATATTTTTCTCTAATCCTTTATAGGCACTATATTTGCTCTTTTGTTTTCTCTTTTTCTAATGTACTTAGATGGGGTTTACCTCTAGGTTTAGTCTAACAAGAGAAAAATTTTAGAGCTTTACCTTTAAGGACATTATATCTTTTCCTTGTAATAATAAAATCTAACTTTCCCAAAAAAATACCCCTAAAACCTTAAACCCTAAACAACCCTAGACCCTAAAACCCTAAACCCTAAACCCTAAACTCTAAACCCAAACCCTAAACCTAAACCCTACTAAAACTCTAAACCATAAACCCTAAACTAACTGTAAACCCTAAATCCTAAACATTATACCCTTAACCCTAAACCCTAAACCCTAACCCTAAAACCTAAACTAAAACCTAAAAGTATAAAACCTAAAATCCTAAACTTTAAATCATAAACCCTAAACCCTAGACCCTAACCCTAAATCCTAAACCCTAAACTTTAAATTCCAAACCCTAAACCTAAACCTAAAGTAACTAAATAAATTAAAAAATAAGCATAAACCAAATTAACTTAATAAACCTAAACCTAAACCTAAACCCTAAGAATGGGCAGAACCTTGATGATAGAACATCACCGTCAACCAGGAATAGTCTAGATCTAGTGGTGGAGGTGAAGGTGAGGAGGCTTATCAAGGGTGGTGGGAGATCTGGAGGTGCCAGTGGATATGGAGCTGGTGGTGGCAGTGGTGGAGGAAGAGCATAAAAGTTATAGTTGTGGTGGCGAGAGGAGAGATCGGATATGATGGTGGATCCCACTACTCGAGAGGTCGGGTGGTTCTGATGGGAATTGGAGAAACAAAAATGGCCAATCACTTCATATGGAACTATGACTTTATAGTAGAGACAATTCTAGTTATATAGGATTTGATTTGCTCATATTTCTTATCTATGTCATCGCTTGTGTCTTAGAAAACTTGGTGTGCTACTTTGTTGGTGAAATTGAAAAAAAAAAAGAAATATTTAATCTAAATTTGTTCTCTATTAAAAAAATGCCAAAAACCTTAAACCCTAAACTTGAACCTAAACCCTAAACCTACAACCGTAAACCCTAAACCCAATCAAAAATTTTAAACATTAAACCCTAAATCCTAAACCCTAAACTCTAAACCCTAAAACCCTAAACCCTAAGCCTTAAACCCTAAACCCTAAACCCTAATCCCTAAACCCTAAAACCTACAAACCTAAACCCTAAACCCTAAACCCTAAACCCTAAACCCTAAACTCTAAACCTCGAACCCTAAATCGTAAAAACCTAAAAACTTAAACATAAACCAAATAAAACATAAAAATATAATAAATTAAAAAACCTAAATAAAATAAAAAAATAAAATAAAATAAAAACCTAAACTAAAACCTAAACCTAAACCTAAAATAAAATAAAATAAACTAATAAAAATAAATTAAAATAAAATAAATAAAAACCTAAACTAAACTAAAAAAATAAAATAAACCTAAGAATAAAAAACATAAACAAAATAAAAACTAAATGTAAAATAAAAATAAAATCTACCTAAAATAAAAAAAAATAAAACCTAAACCTAAAAAATAAACCTTAAAATAAAACCTAAACCCTAAAAGAAACTAAACTAAAAATAATAATAAAATAAATAAAACAAAATAAACTTAAATCTAAAAGAAAATAAACTAAACTAAAATAAATAAAACATAAACCTAAACATAAACTAAATAAAATAAAATAAACTAAAAATAAACCTAAACCTAAACTAAAAAAAATAAACCTAAAATAAAACCTTAAAATAAACTTAAAATAAAAAAAAAAAAAAAAAAAACCAAAACCTAAACCTAAAAAAAAAAATAAAATTAAAACCTAAACCTAAACCAAAAAACAAAATAAAATAAAGTTAAACTCACATAAAAATAATAGCCTAAACCTAAAATAAACTTAAATAAAAAAAAACATAACTAAATTAAATAAAATATAAATAAACCTAAATAAAATTAAACTAAAATAAATAAAAAGTAAACTAAATAAACCTAAACCTAACATTTTACTTAATTTAAAAAAAAAAAAAAAATAAAAATGTTAACCCTAAACCCTAAACCCTAAACACTAAACCTACAACCCTAAACCCTAAACCCTAAAACCTAAACCCTAAAACCTAAACCGTAAACCCTAACTCTAAAACATAAACCCTAAAACCCTAAACCCTAAACCATAAAACCTAACCCCAAATCCTAAAAACTTAAACCCTAAACCTTAAATTAAAACCTAAACCCTAAACCTAAAACTTAAACAATAAACCCTGAATCCTAAATACCTTAAACCCTAAACACTTATCCCTAAAACTTAAACCCTAAACACTAAACCTTAAAACACTAAATCATAAACCCTAAAAATTAAACCTAAATAAGAAAATAAAATAATATAATATAAAAACCCAAACTAAAACCCAAACCTAAACCTAAAAATAAAATAAAATATAAAATAATGATTAAACTAAAATAGATTAAATAAAACCAAAACTCAATAAAAAAATAAAATAAACCTAAAAATGAAAAGTAAACCTAAGATAAAAATAAATTAAACCTAAGATAAAATAAAATAAAAAATAAATAAAAACTAAGACCAAAAAAATAAACCTAAGACCTAAGACCAATGTTACTAAATCCTTATTGATGATGATTATATGGAAAAGAAAATGGTTTCCAAACTTATCATGCTAATAAGAGAAAAATATTAAAAAATCCCCTAAATTGCTAAGAAACACTAGATCGCTACAACCTCCTCTCCTCTCTTTAATTAACCTTTTCTTAACCCCTTTTATTTCATTATGTTTAATTTTATTGTTTGAATGTAAGATGGATTGGTACTCTATTCATAATTATATTAAAAATCTTTATCATACATAATATTTGTTTACTTATTTTTCTGAGCCTCTTATTCATGCTAACAAAATTAACCATGTTGCTAGAATGATCTTTCAATAAATTTTCTCTAATGTCAATAAGAATTGGTGTTTTGGAATAACATTATAGATGTTTATATTCTTGATGATTTTCAACAAGTTGTCAATGCTCAAATCTCTTATGGTGATTATTGCGTATTTGGCTTAGATCTGGTAGAAATCTTCTTTAGGATAATTTGAGGAATTTTTCTACCTCTGTCAATAAACCTAAGTTTGTTGGTTGTGATTCCAACACTATTTTACTCACTTTTGAATGAAGTGGTGGTTGCTCTCCTAATATTCATTCCATGGAAAAATTTTCTAATACGATCCTTTATTGTAATTTGATTGATATTAGTTTTAAAGGTTCTAATTATACTTGGTAAAACTCTATACTTTGACAAACATTGGATTAGATTCTATTTAATATTCATTGGATTACTCAATGGCATATTACTTATCTATCATTTAACTAGAACCTTATCTAATCATGCTCTATTTTGATTTCTAAAAGATAATTTTAATTGATTAAAAATTCTCTCTCCTTTTAGATTTCAGAACATGTGGATTCAACATATTGATTTTTTTAATGTTGTGGTTAACAATTGGAAAGTTCTTTTACATCCTGATAATTCAATTATGGGGATGAATAGACTTTGGTTTAAGCTTAAAAGACTTAAGCAAATCCGGGTTGGTGGAATAAGCATTATTTTAAAATCCTTTTTGCTAATATCAAAGATATGGAAAAAAATGGTTTGTGATCTTGAGGTCTCTATTATGTCTGATCCTTCTAAGATTAAGGACTAAACTGAGGTGAAAGATACACTTATTAATTTTCAAAATATGGAAGAGACTTATTGGCATCAAAAGCTGCTAGTAAACATTTTATGGAGACAGAATACTAGGTATTTTCATGGTTTAGTTAATAAAAAAGAGAGCTTTAAATAATATTCAAACAATTAAAGATTACAATGGAGAATGGATTATGGAGAATAATTATATTAAGGATTCGGTTATTAAATACTTTAGAACTATGCTAAATAAGACTTGCTCTTATGAAGCTATTTCTAAATCGCACTTGATTCCTTCTATTATTACTAATGATGACTATGATTTGCTTACTATTATGCCTAATGAAGATGAAATTTTTAAAGTTCTTAATAGCATGAACATAGATTCTGTTGTTGGTCTGAGGGTTTTACAACACAATTTTTTCAAATTTGTTGGTTTATTATTAAAAATGATTTGATTGAGGATGTGGTTGATTTTTTTGTAATGGTAATCCTTTTCCTAGATATTTTTCTAGCACTTCTATTATTCTCATACTTAAGAAAGATAATCCAAACTATTGGAGTGATTTTAGACCTATTAGTTTTTGCACCTTCTTCAATAAGCTGATTTCCAAAATTCTTGTCAACAAGCTTAGTCATTTACTTCATAAGATTATCTATCTCAACCAAACTAGTTTTCTTAAAAGTAGATCTATTTCATAACATTTTACTTGTGAATTAATTCATGACTTAGAAGCTAAGAATAGGTGGAAACATTATTTTCAAATTAGGTATTACCAAAGCTTTTGATAATATCTCTTCGTGATTTCCTTTTCCATATTTTGAATTTATTTTAATTTTCTGATAAATTTACTTTTATTAAAAAATTATCTTAAGAATGACTTTTTTTATTTTTCTTAAATAGGAAGCTTTGATCTTCTTTCCTTCTTCCCATGGCTTAAGATGAGGGGATCCTTTATCTCTTTATTTATTATTGTTGAGTTCTTATCTAGCATCAATGAGTTATTTTAAACATTCCTAGTATGTACTACAATACTCTTGGTGGTCTTCCTATTTCCCACTTAAGTTTTGTAGATGATTTCATTATTTTTTGCAATGCTTCTATTCAACATATAAAAAAACCCAAGATTTTTTTAAATAAATTTGGTAGAGAAAGTGGTCTTTCTATCAATGATAACAAAAGCTATTTTATTATTTCTTCAAGTATCTCTAATAATAAAATCAATCAAATATATATATCACTAATTTTAAACATCAACACTTACCTCTTAAGTACTTGGGTTCTCCTCTATTTAAAGGTCCAAAATGATCCCATCTTTTGATAAGTTAATTCAAAAAATTTAAATAAAATTTTGTTTGGGAATTCCATTTACTTTCCTTTGGTGGTAGGCACACTATTCTTAAGAGAACTCTTAATTCTATGCCTCTTTATTTGATTCAAATTGTTATTCCAACTAATTCTACTCTTATTAGAATTTATCGCTTGATTAATAAATTTTTTGGGGATCCAATAATTCTATTAAAAGAATGCATTGACATCCGGTATAAATGTTATGGTCCTTTGGGTGAAGGTGGTCTTGGTTGCAAACCTATTTGTGAAGCAATGACTTTCTTTCTCTCATATTCTCGTGGAATTTTAGAAAGAATGGTAGCCTTTGGGCTAATTTTATGATAAAAAAAATATTGCCAAGGTAAACACCCTCTTATCTATGCTTATAAAGTTGGTGACTCTGGTTTGGAAAAGGTTTTGCTGCTTAAATGGGTTGTTGAATCTTTAATATCTTGGGCTATTCATTTGGGCTCTTCTTTCTTTTGGCAAGACAATTGGATTAAATGGCTCTATTGACTCCCTTTTACCTACACTATACTAGTATCAAAGTTAACTCTTTTTGGCTTAATAACAATTAGAATGAAAATAAACTTGAGAACTACATTCCTATTACATTTTTGACAAGTTTTGCATCATCGCTATCTTTTCTAATAAATTTGATCAAATTGTTTTCAAGCTCTCTTACAATGGCGATTTCATTCTTAAAGAGGTTTGGAATCTTATTAGAAATAAACAAAACACCTCTAATGTTTTCATTAAACTTTGGAACAATATCATTCCCATTTCTAATTATATTTTAGCTTGAAGGAGTTTGAATAACTTCATTCTTGTAGATTGCTTGCTCTGGCTAAAATGGTTTTATTTACCTTCCAAGTGCTAATGTTGCTTTCATATTGAAAATGTTAATCATGTTTTTGTCAATGGTGCTATTACTTCCAAACTTTGGATATGGTATGATGATTTATTTAACACTAACTATTTTCATGGCTCTTTATTATATAAACTTCTGAAGTTTGTTTCCATAAAATTGTGAAAGGTCATATGAAAGTTTTAATTACCCTTATTTGGTTCATTTTGGATGTTTAGAAATGATGCTAAATATCGAGGCATCCCCATGAACCATAAAGGATCCTTGCTAGAATTAAAGAAAAAATCATGCTTTGTTTAATGCAAATTTAATTAGTAATATTCATTTTAGAGGTATAAATTTGTGACTAAAATTTGGGTATCACTTTGCATGATGACCCTTCCATAGAGTGTTAGGATTGTACATTGGATTAAGCCTAAAGAATATTTTAAGATCAATATTAATAATTCCATTTCCCAAACAAATATGGTTGTGGTGGAATTCTTAGGGATTCTAAAGGTACGTAATTTGTGATTATGCCTACCCCTCAAAGCTTATTATTTATGCCGAGCTCATGGTAATAAAGCTATTGATATTTGTTTAATCATAGGCCTCTTTAATATTTGGATTTAAGTTGATGCTCTTCTTTTACTTGATATGCTCAATACTAATAAAATGGGGAATGTGCTTTATTTTATCTTCTTAATCACACTAAAAGAATATCAAGTTTGCTACAAAATTTTCACATTCTTCATGAGGTAATGCTTGTGATGATTTGCTAATTTGGGAGCTGAATTAAATGAGCTCACTTTATTTGATAACCATAGCTTAAGCATCTACATGGCCTAGTCCATGGATAACACTGACCGCTTCTTTACCTCGATTTTATCTTTCGTGTATTTTGTTGATCATATTATGGTGGTTTTTTAGTCTATTTTGGTTGATTTTTTTACTTCCTCACAAGAATGTGGTTTTTTTATTTTATTTAGGGTGCTGGTCAATCTCACTTTATATGAAAGTCGCTTGTTGGTTTTAGTTTAATTTATTTTCCTATCCTCTAAGACTACTGGTTTTCTGGCTCATGCTTCATTTTCTTGTCAAATGTTTGTTTTGGGGTCTCCTATTAGTTGTGGTTGTGCCTAATTTTGGCCTACCCTTACACTAATTGATGTTTGCCTGTTTACATTATTATTTGAATTTTGTTATGGTTCTGGATGCCAATTTGTTTTAGTCTTAACTATTTTGGGTTTCATTTTGTTGGTATTCTGCTTTGGCTTAATTTTGGGGTTTTGGTGGTTGATGTTCTCCTTTTCCTCTGGTTTCTAACCTTGGTTGCTATGGATTGGAGGTAGCTTTTTCTAATTGTTGCCCTCCTATTTCTCTTTGTGGTGATTGTCTCAATATGGTTTGAAGGGGCCCTTGTTCCTTTCCTCGATTTGTCGCTTGTGGTTGGGTGGTTCTCTTTGGCATTTTATACTTTGGTTTTTTGTCCTTGAGTGACTACCAATTTTGTTTCTTTTTTGGAGATCTCTAGTGGGTTATGGCTATGCCTTCTTTCCCTTTATTTTGGGCTCTATATTGGGTTAACCTTTATTTTCACCCCTTTACAATTGGAACTTCATTTGTGGTTTTGTTGGAATTGTCAGATTAGCTTTTTTTTTCAATTCTTTATGGTTGTTTTCCGTGTTTGGGTTGGTTTGTTTTTATCAATTTATTGGTATGAGGACAACCTTTGTGGTTCTTTTTCTTCCAAACTTGGGTTTTGTTTATGGAGGAGATGGTTGTTTTTGTCTGCCTACTATTTTGTTGGCGCTTGCTCCTCTTATTAGATTGTCCTAGTGTTGAGGGTTTGGTCTCTAGCTTGGTGACTTGGGATTGGATGACATCTTGCCTTGGATGCTTATGGCCTAACTTGGTGTCTTGGGATTTAAGTATATTGAATCCCTCTTATTTATTTTGATGTCCTTGTTTCCGATATTTGCCTCTGGCCGATTTGGTGTTTTCCCGCCAGGGTTTTGATGGTAATTTATGGATGCCCTCTTGGTCTCCCTATGGATTTCCTCTCTCTGGTCTTGCTTATATTATATTATTTTGTTATTTGGGTGGAGGTTTTGCCCTTGGATTTGGATTGCTAGTGCTATGGAGATACTCGTCCATTATTGTTATGCCTTTGGGATTGTATTGTTGTGTTGTTACCCTATTCATGTTGACTCCATTTTTGTGTTTCTCCTTTTGGTGGTGTAACTGGTTATATATTTTATGTGATTGGTCTATTGTGGGTTTTGGTTGGTTACAGCTATTTATTTGCGCAGACCTGATCACTATGGACTATTTTGCCTTTGATGGTTTTTATAAAAAAAAAAACATAAACCAAAATAAACTAAAACCTAAACAAAATAAAATAAAATAAAATAAAAACATAAACTAAAACCTAAACCTAAAAAAAACTAAATTAAAATAAAATATATATAAAACCTAAACTAAAAAAAATAAAAAACATAATAAAATAAAAACTAAACCTAAAATAAAAATAAAATGAACCTAAAGTGAAATAAAATGAAAACTAAATAAAAACCTAAACCTAAAAAATAAACCAAAAAATAAAACCTCAAAATTAATAAAAAGTAAAACCTAAACCCTAAACTATAAAAAAAACCTAAACCAAAAATAAAAATAAAATAAACCTAAACCTAAACTAAAATAAATAAAACATAAATCTAAACCTAAAATAAACTAAACCTAAACCTAAACCTAAACTAAATAAACTAAAATAAACTAAAAACAAACCTAAATCTAAACTAAAAAATAAAACCTAAAAATAAACCTAAAATAAAAACCTAAAACCTAAACCTAAAAAAATAAAACAAAATCCTAAACCTAAACCTAAAAATAAAAAATAAAATAAACTAAAAAAAATAAACCTAAACCTAAAAAACTAAAAATAAAAACTAAACTAAAAATAAATGAACATAGAATAAATAAACTAAATTAAATAAAAAAATAAGCCTAAATAAAAGTAAAACATAAAAATAAAATAAATAAACTAAATAAAATTAAACCTACGAGTTTACTTAATTTAAAATAAAAAATAAAAAAATAAAATAAAAACACTAACCCTAAACCCTAAACCTACCACCCTTAGCCCTAAACCCTAAACCCTAAACCCTATAAACCTAAGAACTTAAACCTAAACAAAATAAAACTTAAAATAAAAACCTAAACTAAAACCTAAACCTAAACCTAAACCTTAAAGTAAATTAAATAAAATTAACCAAAAATAAAAAACATAAATAAAATAAAATCAAAAAGTAAAATAAAAATAAAATAAACCTAAAATAAAATAGGATAAAAACTAAATAAAAAACCTAAACCTAAAAAATAAACCCTAAAGAAAACTTTCAAATAAATAAAAAATGAAATGAAAACCCTAAGGTAAAAAATACCTAAACTTTAAATAAACAAAATAAAATAAACCTAAACCTAAAATAAAATAAACTAAATTAAAATAAATAAAACCTAAAACTAAACCTAAAATATACTAAACCTAAACACTAAACAAAATAAAATAAAATAAACTAAAAATAAATCTAAACCTTAACTAAAAATAAAACCTAAAAATAAATCTAAAACCTAAACCTAATCAAATAAAATAAAAATCTAAACCTAAACCTTAAAATAAAAAAATAAAACTTAAACCTAAAAAATAAAATAACATTAAAACTAAACTAAAAAATAAACAGAAACCTAAACCTAAACCTAAAAAATAAACTAAAACAAAAAACCCAAACAAAAATAAATAAACCTAAAATAAATAAACTAAACTAAATAAAAATAAAAAATAAACCTAAATAAAAGTAAAACTAATAATAAACTAAAATGAATGAGAAGTAAACTAAATAAACTAAATAAGCCTAAATTATTTTTTTTTAAAACCTTAAACTAAACCCTAAACCTACAACCCTAAACCCTAAACCCCAAACCCTACATAAAAAATATTAAAAAAAAAAAAAACCCTAAACCTACACACTAAACACAAAACCCTAAACTTAAACTGAAACATGAAACCTAAACCTAAACCCTAAGCCTAAATCTAAGCTAAACTAAATAAAATAAAACCTTAACCTAAACCTAAACCTAAACTAAAAATAAATAAATAAAATAAATAAACATAAAATAAAATAAAATAAAAATAAATAAATAAATAAACTAAATAAAATAAATGAAACTAAATAAACCTAAACCTAAACTAAAATAAATAAAATAAACTAAACTAAACTAATCCTAAACATAAACCTAAACCTAAACCTAAACCAAGACCTAACCCTAAACTAAATAAACTAAAATAAACTAAATAAATAAACTAAAATAAATTAAACTAAATAAACCTAAATAAACATTAACCTAAACTAAAATAAAATAAACTAAACTAAATAAACAAACTTAAAAATAAACTAAATAAATATACCTAACCTAAAAATAAACTAAATAAATAAACAAATTAAACTAAACTAAACTAAACTAAAAAAACCTAAACCTAAACGTAAAACCTAAACTAAATTAACCTAAACATAAATAAGTAAAATAAACTAAAACAAAATAAACTAAACTTAAACTAAATAAACCTAAACCTAAACCTAAACTAAAAATAAATAAACCTAAACTAAATAAACTAAATAAAAAATAAAATAAGAATAAATCTAAACCTAAACCTAAACAAAACTAAATAAATAAACCAAAATTAAAATAAAAAATAAACCTAAACCTAAAGCTAAACCTAAACCTTAATAAAAGCCTAAACCTAAACCTAAACCTAACACCTAAATAAAAATAAAACTATGCCTAAACCTAAATAAACCTAATAATCCTAAACTAAAATAAACATGAACTAAAACTAAAAAAATAAAATAAAATAAACTAAAATAAACAAACCTAAACCTAAATAAAATAAACCTAAACTAAATAAACTTGAACTTAAATAAAACCTAAATCGAAACTAAACCTAAACCTAAACATAAATTAATAAACCTAAACTAAGATAAATCCTAAACCTAAACCTAAACCTAAGCTTCAACTAAATAAACCTAAACCTAAACTAAAAATAAGCCTAAACTAAATAAATATTAAACCTAAATAAACCTAAAGAAAAACCTAAACATAAATTAAATAAAATAAACTAAATAAGTAAGTAAAATAAACCTAAACCTAAATAAACTAGACTAAACTAAACTAAACAAATAAAATAAAACTAAACTAAATAAATAAACTAAATAAAACTTAAAACCTAAAATAAAATAAATAAATAAACTACACTAAATAAAATAAACCTAAACCTATACCTAAACAAAAAAATAAACTAAACTAAACTAAATTAATTAAAATAAAACTTAAACCTAAACTAAATAAATAAATTTAATTAATAAATTAAATTAAATTAACTAAAGAAACTAAACTAAACAAATAAACCTAAACCTAAAAAAAATTAAAATAAAACTTAAACATAAACCTAAACTAAGCTAAAATCTAAACCTAAACCTAAACCTAAACTAAACTAAATAAGCTAAACTAATGAAACCTAAATAAACCTAAACCTAAACTGAACTAAACTAAAAATAAATAAAATAAACTAAACAAAAAATAAACTAAATAAGAAAAACTAAATAAATAAACCTAAACCTAAACTAAACTAAAAATAAATTAAAATAAAAATAAATTAAATAAACCTAAACTAAAATAAACTAAACTAAATAAAATAAAACCTAAACCTAAACCTAAACAAAATAAAATAAACTAATAAAATAAATAAACTAAATAAAATCTAATTAAACCTAAACCTAAACCTAAACTAAATAAATAAAAGAAATTAAATTAAACTAAATTAACCTAAACATAAACTAAATAAAATAAACCTAAACTAAAATAAACTAAACTAAACTAAATATAACCTAAAATAAACCTAAACCTAAACCTAAACCTAAAACCTAAACTTAAATAAACCTAAACTAAACCTAAACCAAAAAATTAAACCTAAACCTAAACCCAAACCTAAACCTAAACTTAAATAAATAAACTGAACTAAATTAAAATAAACCTAAACCTAAACCTAAAATATATAAATAAATAAACCTAAACTAAATAAACCTAAACCTAAAATAAACCTAAACTTAAACTAAACCTAAACCTAAACTAAACTAAAACCTAAACCTAAATAAACTAAAACTAAATAAACCTAATGCTAAATAAACTAATAAACTAAACTAAATAAAAATAAACCTAAATAAACATAAAATAAAAATAAACCTAAACCTAAATAAATAAACTAAATTAAAGAGACCTTAACCCAAATAAAATAAACCTAAACTAAATAAACCTGAACCTAAATAAAACCTAAACCTAAATAAACTAAATAAACATAAACCTAAACCTAAATAAGCTAAATTAAATATCTAAATTAAACCTAAACCTAAAACCAAAAAAAAAAACCTAAACCTAAACCTAAATAAACCTAATAAACCTAAACAAAAATAAACATAAACTGAAACTAAATAAAATAAAACATAATAAACTAAAATAAATAAACCAAAACCTAAATAAAACCTAAACCTAAACTAAACCTAAACCTAAAATAAAATAAACCTAAACCTAAACCTAAATATAAACTAAAAATAAACCTAAACTAAATAAAACTAAACTAAATAAACCTAAACCTAAATAAACCTAAACTAAATAAACCTAAACCTAAACCTAAACCTAAACTAAATAAAAAAACTAAATTAATAAATAAAATAAACCTAAACCTAAAACTAAACTAAACTAAATAAAATAAAATAAAACTAAAATAAATAAACTAAATAAAATGAAAACCTAAACTAAAATAATAAATAAACTAAACTAAATTAACTAAACCTAAACTTAAACCAAACCTAAAAAAAAACTAAACTAAACTAAATTAAACTAAATAAAACCTAAACATAAACTAAATAAAATAAACTAAATAAACTAAACTAAATAAATAAACCTAAACCTAAATAAATAAACCTAATAAAATTAAACTTAAACCTAAACTAAATTAAAATCTAAACCTAAACCTAAACCTAAACTAATAAAAACCTAAACAAACCTAAACCTAAACATAAACTAAGTTAAATACTAAACTAAAAAAATCTAAAAAAACCTAAACCTAAACCTAAACTAAACTAAACTAAATAAAAATAAAATAAACTAAACTAGAAATTTAACTAAATAAATAAAACTAAATAAATTAACTAAACCTAAATTAAACTAAAAATAAACTAAAATCAAAATAAACTTAATAAATAAATAAAAAAAATAAACCTAAACAAAACTAAACTAAACTAAAATAAAACTAAAAAAAAAACCTAAACCTAAACCTAAAACCAAAATAAATAAAATAAACTAATAAAATAAATAAACTAGATAAAATAAACTTAAAGCTAAACCTAAACCTAAACTAAATAAATAAAATAAATAGAATAAAAAAATAAACTAAATAAACCTACACCTAAAATAAATAAATAAACTAAATAAATTAAATAAAATAAATAAAAACAAACCTAAACTAAATAAACTAAACTAAATAAACCTAAAATCTAAACCTGAACCTAAATTAAACTAAACTAAATTAAAATAAATGAAATAAACCTAAACCTAAACTAAATAAAATAAACCTAAACTAAAATAAACTAAACTAAATAAAACCTAAAATAAACCTAAACCTAAACCTACACCTAAAACTAAAACTAAAATAAACCTAAACCTAAACCTACACCTAAAACCAAAACTAAAATAAACCTAAACCTAAACCTAAATAAACTAAAACCTAAACCTAAACCAAAACCTAAATATAAACCTAAATAAATAAACTAAACTAAACTAAAATAAACCTAAACCTAAACCTAAAATAAATAAGTAAATAAACTTAAACCTAAACCTAAACTAAATAAACCTAAACCTATTAAATAAACCTAAACCAAAACTTAAACTTAAGCTAAACAAAATAGACCTAAACCTATATAAATTGAAACTAAATAAACATGAACCTATATAAACTAAATAAACTAAACTAAATAAAAAATAAACCTAAACCTAAACCTAATAAAAAAAATAAATAAAAAATAAATAAATAAAAAATTAAAAATAAAAAAAATAAAATAAAAAAAAAACTAAAAAAAAATAAAATAAAAAATAATAAAATAATAAAAAAAAAAAATAAAAAAAAACTAAAAAAAAAATAAAAAATAAAAAACTAAAACAAAAAATAAAAAAATAAAAAATAAAAATAAAAAAAAAATAAATAAAATAAAAAAAAAAAAAAAATAAATATAAAAAAAAAAAAATAATAAAAAAAAAAAAAAAAATTAAAAAAAAATAAAAAAAACATAAAAAAAATAAAAAAATAAAAAAAATAATAAAATAAATAAAATAAATAAAATAAACTAAAATAAAAAAATAATAAAAAAAAACCTAACCTAAACTAAACTAAATAAAACCTAAACCTAAATAAACCTAAACCTAACTAAACTAAATAAAACCCTAAACCTAAATAAAATAAACGCTAACTAAACCTAAACTTAAACCTAAACCCTAACTAAACTAAACTAAACTAAAATAACCCTAACTAAAATAAACTAAACCCTAAACCTAAACTAAAAACTAAACTAAATAAAACCCTAAACCTAAAATAAACTAAATAAACTAAAATCCTAAAAAATAAACTCTAAAATAACTAAACTAAAAACTAAACTAAACCTAAACTATCAATAAAAACTATAAAAATAAACTAAACTTAAAACCTAAATAAACCTAAACCCTAAAACAACTAAACCCTAAACCTAAACTAAATAAACCCTAAACCATTAAACTAAACTAAACCTAAACCTAAACTAAACCTAAACCTAAAATCCTAAAACCTAAACCCAAAATAAATAAAACCTAAATATAAAATAAAAATAAACCTAAACCTAAATAAATAAAAATAAATAAAAATAAAACCTATACTAAAATTTAAACATAAACCTAAACCTAAAACCTAAAATAAAAAAATAAAATCTAAAGTAAAATAAAATAAATAAAACTAACTAAACTAAAAAATAAAATAAACCTAAACCAAAAAACCTAAACAAAATAAAACTAAAAGAAAATAAAATAAAATAAACCAAAAATAAAATAAATTAAAACTAAATAAAACCTAAACCAAAAATAAACATAAAAAATAAATTAAAATAAATAAATAAATAAAACCTAATGCCTAAACTAAATAAAACCTAAATAACTAAATAAATAAATAAAATAAACCTAAACCTAATAAATAAATAAACCTAAACCTAAACCTAAAATAAACTAAACAAAAACCCTAAACTAAATAAAATAAAATAATTTAAAAATAAACATAAACCTAAACATAAAAATAAAACCAAAAAATAAACCTAAAACCTAAACCTAAACCTAAAAATAAAAATACAACCTAAACCTAAAAAATAAAATAAAAATAAAAAAATAAATAAATAAATAATAAACATAAACCTAATAAACCTATAAATAAACTAAAATAAAAAAAACTAAATAAAATAATAAGCATAAAATAAATAAAATAAACTAAATAAAATAAAATAAACCTAAAAATAAAATTAAAATAAACTAAATAAAAAATAAACTAATTAAATAAATAAACTAAATAAAAAACTAAAATAAAATAACAAAACCTAAACTAAACTAAACCTAATCCTAAACACCAAAACCTAAAACTAAACTAACTAAATAAACTAAACCTAAATAAATAAATAAATAAATAACCTAACCCTAAATAAACCTAAATAAAACCTAAAAATAAAAAACCAAAACCTAAACTAAACTAAATAATAAACCTAAACCTAAACCTAAACTAAACTAAAAAATAAACTAAACACTAAACACTAAAAATCTAAAAATCCTAAATAAAATAAACACTAAACTAAACCTAAAAAACCTAAACCATAAAACCTAAACTAAAACCTAAACTAAACCCAAAATAAAACCTAAAAACTAACCTAAACTAAATAAACATAAAAAAATAAAATAAATAAACTAAACCTAAATAAAATAAAAAATAAATAAAATAAAAAAAACCTAAAATAAAACCAAAATTAAACCCAAATAAAATAATATAAAAATAAAATTAAACTAAAATAAAATAAATAAAAAACATAAACTAAACTAAAAAAATAAAATAAACTAAAATTCAAACTAATAAAATAAAAACTAAACATAAAAATAAATAAAATAAACCTAAACTAAAATTAAATAAAAAATAAATAAAAACCAAAACCTAAAGATAAATAAAAAATAAAACCTAAACCTAAACTAAATAAAAAAAAATAAACCTAAAATAATGATAAAATAAACTTAACCTAAAATAAAAAAATAAATAAACTATGATAAATAAAACCTAAACCTCAACTAAATATAAATAAACTAAAAATAAACTTAACCTAAACTAAAAAATTAAACTTGAAAAAAACCTTAAAAACTAAAAAAACCTAAACCTAAAAAAATAAAATAAAAACCTAAATATAAACCTATAAAATAAAAATAAAACTCAAACATAAAAAAAAATTTAAAAATAAACCAAAACCTAAACTAGAAAATAAAACCAATAAATAAACCTAAAATAAAATCCTAAAATTGAAACCTAAAAACATAAAAAAAAAACCTAAACCTAAACCTAAAATAAAAAACCTTAACCTAAAAAAAATAAAAAAATAATACCTAAAAAAAATAAACCTAATGTAAACCAATACCTAAAATAAACTAAAATAAAACCTAAACCTAAAACCTAAAATAAAATAAACATAAACCTAAACCTAATTTAAAACCTAAAAATAAAAATAAAATCTAAAGTAAAATAAAATAAATGAAAACTTGAACTAAACTAAAAAATAAAATAAACCTAAAACCAAAAAACCTAAACAAAATACAAACTAAAAGAAAAATAAAAATAAATAAACATAAAGTAAAATAAATTAAAACTAAATAAAAAAGCCTAAACCAAAAAAAAAAAAAAAAATAAACATAAAAAATAAAATTGAAAAAAAAAAATAAAACCTAATGCCTAAACTAAATAAAAAAACCTAAACCTCAAATAAATAAAATAAAATAAACATAAACCTAAACTAAATTAAATAAAACCTAAACCTAAACCTAAAATAAACTAAACAAAAACCCTAAACTAAATAAAATAAAATAATTTAAAAATAAACATAAACCTAAACATAAAAATAAAACCAAAAAATAAACCTAAAACCTAAACCTAAACCTAAAAATAAAAATACAACCTAAACCTAAAAAATAAAATAAAAATAAAACAAAATAAATAAATAAACATAAACCTAAGCTTAAACCTATTAAATAAACTAAAATAAAAAACTAAATGAAAATTAATAAGCATAAAATAAATAAAATAAACTAAATAAAATAAAATAAAACCTAATTAAAAATTAAAATTAAAATAAACTAAAATAAAAAATAAACTAATTAAATTAAATAAACCTAAACATAATGATTTACTTAATTTTTTTAAAATAAAATTGTAATCCTTAAACCATAAACCCTAAATCCTAAACCCTAATCCCTAAACACCAAACCCTAAAACTAACCCTAAACCCTAACCCATAAACCTACAACCTAAACCCTAAACCCTAAACCCTAAACCTTAAACCCTAACCCTTAACCCTAAACCCTAAACCCTAAACCCTAAAACCATAAACCCTTAACTCTAAACTAACCCTAAACCCTAAATAATAAAATCACCCTAAACCCTAAACCTTAAACTACCCTTAAACCCTGTTAACAAAACCCTAAACCCTAAACATTAAACCCTAAACTTAAAAAAACCTAAACCCTACAACACTAAACTAAACCAAACCCAAAACACTAAACCATAAACCCTAAACCTAAAACCCTAAACCCTAAACCCAAAACCCTAAAACCTAAAACTAACCTAAACTAAATAAAACCTAAAAAAATAAAATAAATAAATAAACCTAAACCTAAATAAAATAAAAAATAAAATAAAATAAAACCTAAAATAAAACCAAAAAATTAAACCTAAAAAATAATAATATAAAAATAAAATTAAACTAAAATAAAATAAATAAATAAACATAAACTAAACTAAAAAATAAAATAAAACTAAGAATTAAAACTTGAACAAAATAAAAACTAAACATAAAATAAAAATAAAATAAACCTAAAATAAAATTAAATAAAAACTAAATAAAAACCAAAACCTAAAGATAAATAAAAAATAAAACCTAAGCCCTAAACTAAATAAAAATATACCTAAAATAATGATAAAATAAACTTAACCTAAAATAAAATAAAATAAACTATGATAAATAAAACCTAAACCTCAACTAAATAGAATAAAATAAACTAAAAATAAACTTAACCTAAACTAAAAAATTAAACCTGAAAAAACCTAAAACCTAAACCTAAAAAATAAAATAAAAAACCTAAATGTAAACCTAAAAATAAAAATATAACCTAAACCTAAAAAAGAAATTAAAAATAAACATAAACCTAAACTAGAAAATAAAACCAATAAATAAACCTATAATAAAATCCTAAAATTGAAACCTAAAAGCATAAAATAAAAACCTAAACCTAAACCTAAAAATGAAAAAAAACCTTAACCTAAAAAAAATGAAAATAATACTCAACTAAAAAATAAACCTTAATGTAAACCTATACCTAAAAAATAAACTAAAATAAAACCTAAACTAAAATAAACTAAAATAAAACCTAAACTAAAATAAATAAACTAAACTAAAAAAAAAAAATAAAATAAACTAAAAAAACTAAATAAACCTTAATCACTATTTAATTTAAAACCCTAAACCTAAACAAAAAACTAATCCTAAACCTAAACCTAAACCCAACTAAACCCTAAACCTAAACCCTAAACCCTAAACCTAACCCTAAATGCTAAACTCAAAAAGAATATATCCTAAAACCCTAACCTTAAACCCTAAACCCTAAATGCTAAACTCTAAACCCTTAAGCCTAAACCCTGAACCCTAAACCAAACCTAAACAAACCCAAAACCCAATACTAAACCTAAAGTAACTAAATAAATTAAAAAATAAACCTAAACCTAAACCTTAAACTTAAACCTAAACCTAAACCTAAGAATGGGCACCATGATGATAGAACATCACATTAACCGCTCCTAGATCTGGTGGAGGCAAAGGTAGGTGGTTATCATAATGGTGGTGGGGGATCTGGAGGTGTTGGTGGATATGGAGTTGGTTGTCAGAGTAGTGGTAGTTATGGAGGTAGGAGGAGCAACGGAGCTTATAGCCATGGTGGTGGCAGAGGGATATGATAAATGGATCCCGCTACTTCGAGAGGCCAGGGTGGTTTTGATGGGAACTAGAAACCAAGAAGGGATGATCCGACTGCTATGGAACTATACTTTACAATAGAGATATTCTAGTTTTGATTTGCTCTATGCATGCTCATTTTTTATCTATGTTGCCGCTTATGTCTTTGAGAACTTGGTGTGTTACTTGGTTGATGAAATCAAAAAAAATGTTGAATCTAAATTTATGCTCTCTTAAAAAAAATGAAAAACCCTAAACCATTAACTAAAACCTGAAACCTAAACCTAAAACCTGAACCCTAAACCCTAAACCCTAAAAATTAAAAAAAATTAAAAAATAAAAAACCCTAACCCTAAATGCTAAACCCTAAAACTAACCCTAAACCTTAAACCTTAAACCTTAAACCCTAAACCTACAACCCTAAACCATAAACCCTAAACCCTATACCTTAAACCCTAAACTCCAAACCCTAAACCCTAAACCCTAAACCTTAAACCCTAATAAGAAACTAACTAAAATTGAAATTAATAAATAATAAACAAAAATTACTAAATTAATAATAAACTAAAATAAAAACTAATAAAACTAACTAAACTAAATTAACAAAATAATAACTAAAAAACTAATAAACTAATAATAATAAAATTAAATAAACTAATAAACAAACTAATAACTAAATTAAACATATACAAAAAACCACACTAATAAATAAACTAAAAATAAACTAAACTAATAAAAATAATAAAAACTAAACTAAACCTAATACTAAAAAACAAAACTAAACCAAAATAACTAACTAATAATAATAACTAGCTAATAAACCTAAACCCTAAACATAACCAAACTAATAAATAAATAACTAACTAAAAACTAAACCTAAGAACTAAACTAAATAATAACTACCAAGTAAACTAAAACTAATAACTAATAAACTAAAACTTATAAACTAACTAAATAACTAATAATAATAACTAGCTAATAACTAAACTAAACAAATAAACTAACTAAACCTAATAATAAACTAACTAAATAATAATAACTTAAACTAATAAAATTAAAAAAAAAAACTAAAATAAACTAAAACTAAATAAATAAACAACTAACAAAACTAATAAACTATTAATAAACTAAATTAAATAAAACTAATAACTAAACCAATAATAAAAAAAACTAAACTAATAATAAACTAAATAATAAATAAAACTAAATAAATAAACTAACTAATAATAATAAACAAACCTAATAAACTAATAAGACTAACTAAACTAATAAACTAATAACTAATAATAATAATAAATAAACTAAACTAAAAATAATAATAACTAAAAAGACACTAAATAATAATAAAACTTAATAAACAAAAAAAAACTAACTAAACTAAAATAAAAATAAATAAAAAACTAAACCAATTAATAAAACTAATAATAAAACTAATAATAACCAACTAATAATAAAACCAATAATAACTAAACTAACTAAATAACTAATAACTAAACTAACTAAAACTAATAAACTTATATTAACTAAAAAACTAATAATTATATTTTATTATTAATAATGATAATAATAATAATAATAATAATAATAATAACTATATAAACCAAACACTAAACCCCTAAACCCAAATTAATAAAACTAATAATAATAATAATAGAAATAATAATAATAATAATAAAATAAACTAAAGTAAAATAACTAATAAGTAAACTAATTCAACCAATAATAATAAAGTAAAAATAATAAAATAATTAACCAAATAAAAAAACTAAACTAAAACTAAACAAATAACCAAATAATAAAACCTAATAAACTAAAACCTAATAATAACTCATAAAAAACTAAAACTAATAATAAACTAAATAAAACTAATAATAAATATCTATTAATCTAAAACTAATAACTAATAAACTAATAAACTAATCAATAAACTAATAAAAAAAACTAACTAATAAAACTAAACTAATTAATAAACCTAAACCCTAATAAATAATAAACATTAAAC
>JAKCPB010001668.1:0-75322 GCA_021442155.1 Cymbidium sinense
AAAACCCTAAATACTAAAAACCCTAAACCCTAAAATAAATAACCCTAAACTCTAAACCCTAAAATTAGACCCTAAAGCCTAAACCTTAAACCCTAAACTAACCCTAAATCCTACCTTAACCCTAAACCCTAAACCCTAAACCCTAAACCCTAAAACCTATACCCTAAACCCTAAACTAACCCTAAACCCTAAGCTAATAGTAAACCCTAAACTCCAAACCCTAAACTAGCCCTAAACCCTAA
This sequence comes from Cymbidium sinense, assembly GCA_021442155.1. Lineage (NCBI taxonomy): Eukaryota > Viridiplantae > Streptophyta > Magnoliopsida > Asparagales > Orchidaceae > Cymbidium > Cymbidium sinense. The sequence goes on from JAKCPB010001668.1 coordinate 243, forward strand.
ACACTAAACCCTAAACTAAGCCTAAACCCTAAGCTAACCCTAAACCCTAAAAACCCAAAATCCTAAAACTTGATCAGTAAACCCTAACCCTAAACCCTAAATCTTAAACCCTAAAAACCTAAAATCCTAACCCAAAACTAAATAAAACCAAAAAATATAATAAATAAAAAACCTCAACCTAAATAAAATAAAAATAATAATTTAAAAAAAATCTAAACCTAAACCTAAAAATAAAATAAAATAAACTAATAAAAATAAACTAAAATGAAGCAAAATAAAAACCTAAACTAAATTAAAAAATAAAATAAACCTAAGAATAAAATAAATAAATAAAATGAAAACTAAATGTAAAATAAAAATAAAATAAACCTAAAATAAAATAAAATAAAAACTAAATAAAAAATTAAACCTAAAAATAAAACTAAAAATAATTAAAAAATAAAACCTAAACCCCAAATAAAAAAAAAAACCTAAACCTAAAATAAAAATAAAATAAACAAAATAAAATAAATAAACTAAAAAAAAATTAAACAAACATAAATAAACCTAAAATAAATAAACTAAACTAAAAATAATAATAATAAACATAAATAAATTAAAAAATAAATAAACTAAAATAATTAAAAAATAAACTAAATAAACCTAAACATACTAAACTAAACAAAATAAAATAAACTAAAAATAAACCTAAACCAAAACTAAAAAATAAAAACTAAAATAAACCAAAAATAAAAATCTAAACTCTAAACCTAAAAAAATAAAATGAAAATCCAAACCTAAATCTAAAAATAAAAAATAAAACCTAAACCTAAAAAATAAAAAAATAAAACTCAGCTAAAAAATAAACCTAAACCTAAAAAATAAATTAAAATAAAAAACCTAAACAAAAAGAAATAGAACTTAAATAAATAATCTAAATTAAATAAAAAAATAAACATACATAAAATTAAGTAATAAAATAAACTTGAATAAATATAAATAAATTGAATAATCTAAATGAAGAAAAGATGAAATGTTGAATTTGAAATTGTTCTCTCTTAAAAAAAAAGACAACCCTAAACCCTAAACTAAATCTTGAACCCTAAACCTAAAACCTAAACCCTAAACCCTAAACCCTAAATCCTAAACCCTAAAACCTTGGCACCCTAAACCTAAATCATAAATCCTACACCCACCTACACCCTAAACACTAACCCTAACCACCCACCAAACTAAACCACAGTCATGACTAAACCTAAAAAAATAAAACCTAAATAATAAAATAAATAAAAAAACCCTAAACCCTTAAACAAAATAAACTAAACACTAAAACCCTAAACAGAGGCCACTCCCTAAACTTAAACTAAACCCTACCCTATAAACTTCCTGATCACTGACCCAAAATCTTGGGCCTTAGGCCCAAACCACTAACTGAGGCGGTTGGGACCACCATGCTAATGTTAAAATTAAAATCCTAAAACTAAATCTCCTACCTTAAAGGCCTAAACTGACCCTGGGCTCTAAATCCACCCCACCCAAGGCCCAAACCCTAGCACACACTAAACCTGGGCCCTGCCAAACCCTACCCTAGGTTGCGTTACCTGGTGACCTGGGCCCTGACCCACAGACCTAAACCACTAAAATCTGAGTGACACTCCTAAATACTAAATCCAGGGACTAAACACTCCAACCCAGGCCCTGATTAAACTGATGGTGAGCTGACCTGACCCTGGGCCCTATTGGGCCTTAAAGCCTAAACAGCTGGGCCACAGCCCAAGATAAACCCTGAGCTTTGGCCATAAACAACAGGCCCAAATTAATAAACCCAGGCAGGCACTAAACCCTCGTGGGCTTAAGACACTATATCATAAACTTACCAGCGCCTAGGCCTGAGGCTGGGCCTAAACTAGGACCCTCCAAAACCTAAACCCTAAACTAAATATAAAATAATAAACCCTGAGGCCACTGGGCCACCCCTAAATTTAAACACTCCATAAACCCTAAAATCCTTGCCCCAGTCTAAACCCTGGGTTTGAAACCCACACTCTAAATGACTTAAACCCTAGGCCCTAAATTCTAAACCCTGGGCAGATCTACCATGACCCTCTAAACCCTAAACCATGGGCCCACCCTGATACTAAATAAACCTTAAACCCTAAAATAAACCTGGGCTCTCCCTAAAATCCCTGGGCCACAGGCTAAAGTCTTGAGCTGATGACCTATACTATCCCACTGAGCCTCCCCTAAACCTGGGCCCAACTGACCTGGGCCACTGGGCCTAAACTGGGCCCATAAACCCACTCCCCAGAACCCTGGCTACCCTACTGGGTCTCAGATCCTGGGTTACTCTGACTGACCTGAGCCACAGAATAGATGCCTAAAGCTAAAGCCTAAACACAGGCCCTGGGCTTTAAACCCTAAACCATAAACCTAAATATAAACCCTAAAGGCTAAACCTTAAACCTTAAACCACCCTAAGCTGAACCTTAAAACCCTAAAACCAAAAAAACATAGGGCTGAGCTATGTCCACTAAACCCTAACCTTAAAGTGGGAAAGCCAGTAGTGACCCTAAACCCTAAACCCTAAAACCTACAACCCACCTTAAACCCCAAACCCTAAACCTAAACCCAAAGGTTGAAACCTACCAAAGCTAAATAAAAGCAATAAAATAAAATAAATAAATAAACCTAAATATTAGAAATAAATAAATAAAATAAAATAAAAAGGTAAACTAAAATTAAAACATAATTCCTAAACACTAAACCATAAAAAGTTAAAAACCTAAACCTAAACTAAATAAAACCTAAAAATAAAATAAATAAAAAATGTAAACCAAAATAAAAAAATAAAATAAAATTAAAAAAGTTAAACTAAAAACTAAACCTAAACCTAAACCTAAAAAGAAAATAAAAAACAAAAAAAACTAAACTAAAATAAAAAAAACCAAACAAAAAAATATAAAAACCTAAATAAAATAAAAACTAAACTTAAAATAAAATAAATATACCTATGAAAAAAATAAAAAAACTAAATAAAAGCGTAAACCTAAAAAATAAACCTGAAAATAAAACCTAAAATAAATAATCACTAACACTTAAACTCCAAACAAAAATAAAAACCTAAACATAAAATAATAATAAAATAAATTTTAATCTAAACTAAAATAAATAAAACTTAAACCTAAACCATAAATAAAATAAAATAAACTAAAATAAACCTAAACCTAAACTAAAAAATAAAACATAAAAATAAACCTAAAATAAATACCTAAAAACTAAACCTAAAAGAATAAAATAAAACCCTAAACATACTAAAAAAAAAAAAATGCAACCTAAACCTAAATAAAATAAAATAAAACTAACTAAAAATAAACTAAACCTAAACCTAAACTTAAAAATAAACTAAATTAAAACTTAAACTAAAATAAATAAACCTAAAAATAAACCAAACTAAATAAAAATAAAAATAAACATAAAGAAAATTGAAAAATAAAATAAACTAAATAAAGAAAAAATAAACTAAATAAACCTAAACCTACTAGTTTACTTAATTCAAAAAATAAAACAAAAAAATAATAAAACCATAAACCCTAAACTCCTTAAACCCTACCCCATGATAAAACCCTAAACCCTAAACTTAAATCCCAAACCTAAAACCCTAAACCCTCCTCCACCATAACAACCCTAAACCCTAAACCACAGGCCCCAAACCCTAGACCCTAAAACCTAAACCACACCTAAACTTAAACCTTAATAAAACCTAAATGTAATAAATAAAATTCTAAACTTAAAGAAAATAATAAAATAAAATTAAATGAAAACCTGAACTAAAACTAAAACTTAAACCTAAACGTTCCTAAAAACAAAAATTAAATTAAAAATTAAAACTAAAATTAATTAAAATAAATAAAACCTAAACAAGACTAAAATATAAAATTAACCTAAAAATAACAAACTTAAATAAAATTAAAACTAAATGTAAAATAAAAATAAAATAAACTCAAACTAAAATAAAATAAAAACCTAAACCTAAAAAATAAACCAAAAAATAAATAAATAATAAATCCTAATCCCTAAACTAAAAAAACACTAAACCTAACCTAAACTAAAATAAACTAAACTAAAATAAATAAAACCTAAACCTATACCTAAAATAAACTAAACCTAAACCCAAAACTAAATAAAATAAAATATACTAAAAATAAACCTAAACATAAACTAAAATATAAAACATAAAAATAAACTGGACAAACTAACGAATGGAGGCGATTGAGGAGGTGGTGGTTATCATTGTGGTGGTTTGGGATATAGAGGTACTGGTGGTTATGGAGGTGGTGGTTGGAGCAGTGGTGATTGGAGGAGGAGGGAGGAGGAGCGGCGAGGTATATGATGGTGGATCGCTACTCAAGATTAGGGTGGTTCGATGGGAATTGAACGAATTGAACATTCGATGATTCTACTACTTATGGGCTGTGTCTTTAGTATGTGCTGCTCTATGCAAGCTCATTTTTAAGAGTCTTACTTGGTGTTATTACTGGTTGAAAAAGAAGAAATGTTGAATCTAAGTTATCCCCAACCACCCTAAACCTAAACCCTAAAATCCTAAATCCTAAACCCTAAAACTAAAACTTAAACCCTAAACCCTAAACCAAACCACTAAACCCTAAACCACACCCTAAACCCTAAACTCACCACTAAACCTTAAACCACATTAACCCTAAACCTACCACTAAACCTACAATACTCTCCTAAACCTAAACCTAACAACACCCTAAAAAATAGTAAACCCTAAACCCTAAACACTAAACCTAAACCCTAAACCTCCTAAACCCTAAACCCTAAAGCATAAGCTAAGCCACCCACCACAACCCTAAACTAAACCATAAACCCCTACCCTAAACCTAAACCCTAAACTCTAACCTAAACCCTAAACCCCAAACCCTAAACCTAAACCTAAAGTAACTAAATAAATTAAAAAATAAACCTAAACCCTAAGAATGGGCAGAACATTGATAAAAATAACATCACCGTCAAATAAACTCAATCTAGATCTGGCAGTGGAGGCAAAGGTGGAGGCGGCAGTTATCACAGTGGTGGTGGGGGATTTGGAGGTGTTGGTGGATATGGAGGTGGTGGTCGGAGCAGCGATAGTTATGGAGGTGGGAGGAGCGACGGAGGTTACAACCGTGGTGGTGGAAGAGGGAAGATCGAGAATATGATGGTGGATCCAACTACTCGAGAGGCCTGGGAGGTTTTGATGAGAACTACAGAAAATGAAGAATGACCGATTCAATCTACTGCTTATGGAACTATGCCTTTGGTTTTGATCTATGTCGTCACTTGTGTCTTAGAAAACTTGGGGTATTACTTGGTTGATGAAATCAAAAAGAAGAAATGTTAAATCTAAATTTGTTCTATGTTAAAATAAAATAAAATCCAAAAACCCTAAACCCTAAACTAAAACCTTAAGCCTAGACCAAAAACCTAAGCCCTCAACCCAAAACCCAAAACCCTAAAAACCCTAAACGTTAAACCCTAAACCCTAAACCCTAAAACCTAAAACTTAAACCCTAAATCCTAAACCCTAAACCCCAGACCCTAAAGCCCAAACCTAAAACACCAAACCCTAATGCCTGAATGATAAACCCTAAAAGCTAAAAATTTAAACCTAAACTAAATAAAATAAAATAAACTTCAAACAAACCTAAACCTAAATTAAAACATAAAACCTAAAATTAAACCTAAATAAAAACCTAAAACTTCAACCTAAAAAAATAAAATAAAATCCTAAACCTAAACCTAAAAATAAAAAAATAAAACCTAAACCTAAAAAATAAAATAAAAATAAAACTCAACTAAAAAATAAACTTAAACCTCGGCCTAAACCTAAAAAATAAACTAAAATAAAAAATTAAACTTAAATAAATAAACCTAAAATATATAAAAATAAAAAAAGAAACCTAAATAAAAATAAAAAAATAAAATAAACTAAATAAACTAAACCTACTAGTTTACTTAATTTTTTTAAAAAGAAAGCCCTAAACCCTAAAACTAACCCTAAACCCTAAACCTACATTCCTAAAGTTTAAACCCTTAAAAAACCCTAAACCATAAACCATGAAAAACACTAAACCCTAAACACTAAATCCTAAACCATAACCTAAAACCCTAATCCCTAAACCCTAAACCCTAACCCTAAACCCTACCCTAAAAGCATAACCCTAAAATGCTAAAACCCTAAACCCTAAACCTTAAACCCTAAACCCTAACCCTAAACCCTGAACCCTAAACCCCAAACCCTAATCCTAAACCCTAAAACCTAATAAACCTAAACCTAAATCTAAACCCAAAGAATGGTGTAGATCAACAGGAACACCACCTAATCGTGCTCAATGCATCTAGCGGGAGGTGGTAGTAGTTATCACGCGGTGGTGGGGATGGGTGGTTTTGATAGATATGGAGGTAGTGGTCAAAGCCTTAGTGGTTATGGAGGTGGGAGGAGCGACGAAGGTTACAACCATGGTGATGGCGGAGGGAGAGATCGAGGATATGATGGTGCATCCCGCTACTCGAGAGGTCAGGGTGGTTTTGAGGGGAACTAGAGAATCTAAAGAACAGTCGATCTGATCTGCTGCTTATGAAACTATGTCTTTGGTTTTCCTCTATGCGTGTTCATTTTTGATCTATGTCGTCGCTTATGTCTTAGAAAACTTGGTGTGTTACTTGGTTTATGAAATCAAAAAGAAGAAATGTTGAATCTGAATTTATTCTCTATTAAAATAAAAAAAAACCAAAAACCAAAAACCCTAAACTAAAACCTTAACCCTAGACCTAAAACCTAAACCCTCAACCCTAAACCCTAAAAACTAAAAACCAAAAAACCTAAACCCTAAAACTTAAACCTTAAATCCTAAACCATAAACCCTAAACCCTAAACCCCAAACCCCAAACCCCAAACCCTAAACCCTAAAAAGCTAAAAAAATCTAAACTATACCAAATAAAACCTAAAAGTAAAATAAATAAAAAAACTTAAACATAAATAAATAAAAAATAAAATAAAATAAAAACCTAAGCTAAAACTTAAACCTAAACTTAAATCAAAACCTAAAAAATAAAATAAAATAAAAAATAAAAACTAAACTAAAATAAAATAAATAAAAACTGAAACTAAACTAAAAATTAAAAACTTAAATAAAATAAAAAATTAAACCTAAAATAAAAATAAAATTAACCTAAAATAGAAAAATATTTTATAAAAACCTAAACTTAAAAATAAACCAAAAAATAAAACCCAAAAATAACTAAATAATAAAACCTAAAGGCCAAACTAAAAAAAACTTAAACCTAAAATCTAAATAAAATAAACCTAAACCTAAACCTAAATTAAAATAAACTAAAATAAAATAAACTAAACCTAAACCTAAACCTAAACCCTAAATAAAATAAAATAAACTAAAAATAAACCTAAACCTAAACTAAAAAACAAAACTTAAATATAAACCTAAAATTAAAACCTAAAACCTAAACCTATAAAAAAAACCCTAAACCTAAATCTAAAAATAAAAAAATAAAACCTAAAGCTAAAAAAAATTAAAAATAAAACTAAACTAATAAATAAACTTAAACAAAAACATAAACCTAAAAAATAAACTAAAATAAAAAACCTAAACTAAAATACATAAACAAAACTAAAAAACATAAAAATAAACTAGATAAACTAAATAAACATAGGCCTACCAATTTACCTAATTAAATAAAGATAAAAAATAATAATAATAAAATAAAATAACCCTTAACCATAAACCCTAAGCCCTAAAACTAACCTTAAACTCTAAACCGTGAACACTAAACTTAAAATTCTAAACCCTAAATCCTAAACCTTAAAATCCTAAACCCTAAACCCTAAACCTAAAACCCTAAACCCTAAACCCAAAAACCCTAAACCCTAAACCCTAAACCCTAAACCCTAAACCTTAAACCCTAAATCCTAATACCTAAAACCTACAACCCTAAACCCTAAACCCTAAACCCAAACCCTAAACCCAAACCCTAAACCCTAAACCCTAAACACTAAACCCTAAAAACCTAAAAACCTAAACCTATACTAAATATAACCAAAAAACAAAATAAATATGAAATCTTAAAGCTGAATAATATCAAAAAAAAATATATATATAAACCTAAACCTAAACCTAAACCTAAACCTAAACCTAAACCTAAAAATAAAATAAAATAAAAAACTAAAAACTAAAATAAAATAAAATAAATAAAAACCTAAACTAAACTAAAAATTAAAATTAACCTAAAAGTAAAAACCTAAATAAAATAAAAACTAAACGTAAAATAAAAATAAAATAAACCTAAAACAAAACAAAATAAAAACTAAATAAAAACTTAAAACTAAAAAATAAACCTTAAAATAAATAATAAATTAAACCTAAACAATAAATCAAAATAAACTAAACCTAAAAAAAGAAAACAAAATAAACCTAAACCTAAACTAAAATAAACAAAACTTAAACATAAACCTAAAGTAAAGTAAACATAAACCCTAAACTAAATAAAATAAAATAAACTAAAAATAAATCTAAACCAAAACTAAAAAATTAAACCTTAAAATAAACCTAAAATAAAAACCTAAAATTGAAACCTAAAAAAATAAAATAAAACCCTAATCCTGAACCTAAAAATAAAAATAAAACCTAAACTTATAAAATAAAATAAAAATAAAACTAAACTAAAAAATAATCATAAACCTAAACCTAAAGAAAAAAAATACTAACATAAAAACCTAAACTAAAATAAATAAACCTAAAATAAATAAACTAAACTAAATAAAAATAAAAAACTAAATAAAATAAAATAAATAAAAATAAATAAACTAAATAAACTTAAACCTACCGGTTTATGTTTATTTTTCTACAAAACCCTAAACCCTAAATCCTAAATCGTAAACCCAAAACCGTAAACCCTAAACCTTAAAACTAATAATAAAACATAAAACCCAAACCTATAATCCTTAACCCTAAACCCTAAACACTAAACAAACCCTAAAACCTAAACCCTAAACCATAAAGACCCTAAACCCTAAGCTAAGTGTAAACCCTAAACCCTAAGCCTTAAAACCTAAAAACCTAAAAATTTAAATTTAAACTAAATTAAACCTAAAAATTAGTTTAGTAAATAAAAACCTAAACCTAAATAAAATAAAATAAATAAAAACCTAAACTAATAACAAACCTAAACCTAAAAATAAACTAAACTAAACTAAAATAAAATAAATAATAACCTAAACTAAAACCAAAACCTAAACTTTAAAATAAACTAAACTAAACTAAAATAAAATAAATAATAACCTAAACTAAACTAAAAAAATAAAATAATCCTAAGAATAAGAAACCTAAATAAAATAAAAAATAAACCTAAAACTAAAATAAAATAAAATTAAAATAAAATATAATAAAAACTAAATAGAAAACTAAACCTATTAAAGAAACCTAAAAATAAAACCTGAAATTAAATAAAACATAAAACTTAAATTGTAAACTAAAAAATGCCTAAGCCTAAAATAAAAATAAAATAAACAAAATAAAATAAACCTGTACCTAAACAAAAATAAACTAAACTAAAATAAATAAAACCTAAATCTAAACCTAAAATAAACTTAACCTAAACTTAAACCTAAAGTAAATAATATAAAATAAACTAAAAATAATGCTAAACCTAAACTAAAAAAATAAAACCTAAAAATAACCCAAAAGTAAAAAACCTAAACTTAAAAAAATAAATACAAACCTAAGCCTAAACCAAAAAATAAAAAATAAAACCTAAACCTTCAAAATAAAATAAAATAAAACTCAACTAAAAAGTAAACATAAACCTAAACCTAAACCTAAAAAATAAACTAAAATAGATAACCTAAACTAAACTAAATAAACCTAAAATAAATAAACTAAACTAAATAAAAATAAAAAATAAACCAAAATAAAAAGTAAATAAAATAAAATAAACTAACATAAAAAAATAAACTAAATAAACTTAAACCTACCAGTTACTTAGTTTTTTTAAAATAAAAAACTCATAAACCAGTTACGTATTACTAGGCTTTAAATTTGAAGATAAGAGGATAAACCAAAATCGAAAATTTGAATCCACAATTAAATAAACCCCAACATGACCTTAAATTTAAACCCCCAAACCTAAACCTAAACCTAAAGTAACTAAATAAAGTAAGAAATAAACTTAAACCCTAAAACCTAATAAACCTAAACCTAAACCTTACGAATGGGCAAAACCTTGACGGCAGGAACATCATCGTCAACCAGACTCAACTTAGGTCTAGCGGTGGAGGCAAAGGCGGTGGCAATGGTTATCACAATGGTGGTGGGGGATCTGAAGGTTCTAGTGGATATGGAGGTGGTGGACAGAGCAGTGGTGGTTATGGAGGTGGGAGGAGCAACGAAGGTTACATCCATGGTGGTGGTGGTGGATGGAGAGATCGGGGATATGATGGTGTATCCCACTACTCGAAATGTCAGGGTGGTTCTGATGGCAACTGGAGAAACTGAAGAATGATCGATCTGATCTGCTACTTATGGAACTCTGTCTTTATAGTAGAGATGATTCTAGTTATCTGGTTTTTGATTTTCTTTATGCGTGCTCATTTTTCATCTATGTCATCACTTGTGTCTTAGAAAACTCGGTGTGTTACTTGGTTGATGAAATCAAAAAGAAGAAATATTGAATCTGAATTTATTCTCTATTAAAAAAAACCAAAAACCATAAACCTAAAACCTAAACCCTAAACCCTAAACCCTAAAAACCATAAACCTTAAACCCTAAACCCTAAACCATAAACCCTAAATCCTAAAACACTAAACCATCAACCCTAAAGCCTAAAGGCTAAACCCTAAAACATAACCCTAAACCCTAAACTCTAAAACCCCAAACCCTAAACCATAAACCCTAAACCCTAACCATAAACCCTAAACTCTAAACCCTAAACTGAAAAATCCTAAACCCTAAACCTAAAAATAAAATAAAATAGAAAATAAAAAAACTAAACTAAAATAAAAGATAGAAACTAAACTATAAAAAAGCTAAAATTAAAATACCTAAATAAAATAAAACCTAAATGTAAAGTAAAAATAAAGTAAACCTAAAGTAAAATAAAAATAAAAATTAAATAAAATGTTAAACCTATTAAATAAACATAAACTAAAATAAACTTAAAAAAACCTAAACCTGAAATAAATAAAATAAAATAAACCTAAACTAAAATAAACTAAACTAAGATAAATAAACCTAAACCTAAGCTTAAAATCTAAATTAAATAAAATAAAATAAACTAAAAATGAACCTAAACCTAAACTAAAAATAAAACCTAAAAATAAAATAAATAAAAATTATCCTAAAACTAAACTAAAAAATAAAACCTAAAAATAAAACAAAAATAAAACCCTAAAACCTAAACCTAGAAAAATAAAATAAAAATCTAAACCTAAACCTAAAATAAAATCAAAACCTAAACATAAAAAATAAATTAAAATAAAAATAAACTAAACCTAACGTAAAAAATAAAATAAAATAAAAAAGCTAAACTAAAACAAATAAATGTAAAATAAATAAACAAAAATAAATAAACTAAATAAACTAAACCTACTTGTTTACAAAAATTTTTTTTTTAAAAAAAGCCTTAACCCTAAACACAAAATCCCACCATGGCTAAAAACCCCACCTTAAAGTAACACCACAAACACTAAACCTACCATAAATCCTAAAACCACAAATCCTTAAACTAATACACCTAGGCCCTTGGGCCCTGATACAACCCTAGGCCCTGGGCCCTAAACCCACTGACCCACCTTGAGCCACCTGCTAAATCCTGAGTACAACTCTTGACGACCACTGAGCTGACATGCAGCCATGGCCCACCCAAGAATGCCCAGTATGAATGACCCTGGGCCTACCTGGCCCTAAAACCCAGAGGCAGCCCAGGAAACAGATGTTAGGCAGCCCTAAAGTCTAACCACCCCACAGGCCCTAGCTGGGCCATGACCTGAGCCCTGACCATAAACCCTGACCACTGAGGCTAAACCCTAAACACTAAACCCTAATCCCTAAATCCTAAACCCTAACCATAAACCCTAAATCTTAAAGCCTAAATCCTAAACCCTAAACCCTAAACCCTAAATCCTAAAAACATAAAGACCTAAACCTAAACAAAATAAAACCAAAAAATAAAATAAATAAAAAAACATAAACCTAAATATAATAAAAGATAAAATAAAATAAGAATCTAAACTATAACATAAACCTAAAACTAAAAATAAAAATGTAATAAAAATCATGGCCATAATAATAAAATAAAAAAACTAAAATTAAAATAAAATAAACCTAAGAATAAAATACATAAATAAAATAAAACTAAATGTAAAATAAAATAAAATAAACAAAATAACATAAAATTTAATAAAACTAAATAAAATAAACCTAAAATAAACATAAAAATAAAACCTAAACCTCAAACTAAAAAAAACCTAAAACTAAAATAAAAATAAAATAAAATAAAATATACCTAAACTGAAATAAATTAAACTAAAATAAATAAAACCTGAACCTAAACCTAAAACAACTTAAACCTAAGCCTAAACCTAAACTTAAACTAAATAAAACAAAATAAACTAAAAATAAACCTAAACCTAAACTAAAAAATAAAACCTAAAAATAAACCTAAAATAAAAATCTAAAACCTAAACCTAAAATAATAATTTTAAAACCTAAAATTAAACTTAAAAATAAAAAATAAAACCTAAACCTAAAAAATAAAATAAAAATAAATCTCAACTATAAAATAAACTGAAACCTAAAAAAGAAACTAAAATAAAAACCTAAACTAAAATAAATAAACCAAAATAAATAGACTAAACTAAATAAAAATAAAAAATAAACTTAAATAAAAATAAGGTAAACTAAAATAACCCTAAAGCAACCAGTTTACTTAATTTTTTTCATAAAAAACTTTAAACCTAAATCCTAAACTAACCCTAAACCCTAGACACTAAACCCTAAATCGATATCGTAAACCCTAAACCCTAAAAATCAAAAAATTTAAACCTAAACTAAATGAAACCTAAAAAATAAAATAAATAAAAAAAGTTTAGGATAAAATAAAACCTAAATGAAACCCAAATAAAATAAAATAAAACCAAAATAAAATGTCAACATAAAAATAAACCCAAACCTACACCTAAAAAAAATAATAAAAATTTGAAACTAAACTAAAATAAAATAAATAAAAACCTAAACTAAATTAAAAATAAAAACCTAAATAATATAAAATCTAAAATGAAAATAAAAAATTAGATAAACTAAAAATAAAATAAAATAAAAATGTAAATAAAAATTAAAATGAAAATAAAAAATTGAATAAACTAAAATAAATGAAAAATAAATTAAATAAACCTAAACCTAATAATTCACTTAATTTAAAAAAATAAAAAATAAAAAAACCATGACCCTAAACCCTAAAACTAACCCTAAACCTTGAACCTTAAACCCTAAACCCTAAGCCCTTAACTATTAAGCCTAAAACCTAAACCCTAAAACATAAACCCTAAACCCTAAACACTAAACCATAAACTCGAAACCCTAAAACCTAAAACACATAACCCTAAACCATAAACTGTAAACCCCAAACCCTAAACCATAAACTGTAAAAAGCTAAAAACCTAAACCTAAACTAAATAAAACCAAAAAATAAATTAAATAAAAAACCTAAACCTGAATAAAATAAAATAAATTAAAAAACAAAAAGTAAAACTAAAACTTAAACCTAAACCTAAAAATAAAATAGATAAAAATAAAACTATCTTAAAATAAATAAATAAAACCTAAACTAAACTATAAAATATAATAATCCTAAAAAAAACTTAAATAAAATCGCATAAACATAAAATAAAATAAAGTAAAACTAAAAAAAAAACTAAACCTAAAAAAAATTAAAATTAAAATTAAAACTTAAACTAAAAAAAAAACCTAACCAAAACTAAAATAAATAAAACCTAAAATAAAACCTAAAATAAAATAAACCTAAACCCTAAACTAAATATAAAATAAACCTAAACTTAAACTAAAAATAAAAAAAATAAAACTAAAATAAAACATAAAAAAAATGAAATAAAACCTAAACATAAACCTAAACATAAAAAATAAAATTTAAACCTAAAAATAAAATAAAATATAAAACTAAACTAAAAAATAAACATAAACCTAAACCAAAACCTAAAAAATAAACTAAAAAAATTGTAATATAAAAATAAACCTAAAATAAACCTGAACCCTAAACCCTAAAATCTAAACCATAAACCCTAAAACCTTAAAGCCTAAAGCCTAAACTCCAAACCCAAAACCCTAAAAATCCTAAACCCTAAAGCCTAAACCTCGAACCCTAAACCCTGAACCCTAAACTAAACCCTAATGATACTGCTAAAAAATTGTAATAACCTAAAAACCTAAACTTAAATGAAATAAAACCTAAAAGTAAAATAAATAAATAAACCTAAACCTAAATAAAATAAGAAAAATAAAAATAATAAAAACCTAAACCTAAACTTAAAAGTAAAATAAAATAAAATAATAAAAACTAAAATATTATAAAATTAGTAAAAACCTAATCTAAACTATAAAATAAAGTAAACCTAAAAATAAAAACCTAAATAAAATAAAACACAAATGAAAAAGAAAAATAAAATAAACTTAAAATAAAATAAAATAAAAACTAAATAAAAACCTAAACCTAAAAAAACCTAAAAATATTTAAAAGTAAAATCTAATCCCTAAACTATATAAAAAATATTAAACCTAAACAAAAATAAGTAAAACTAAACCAAAACCTAAAATAAAATAAACCTAAATAGAATAATATAAAATAAACTAAAAATAAACCTAAACCTAAATTAAAAAAATAAAACCTAAAAATAAACCAAAGACCAATAACCTAAAATAATAAAATAAAAACCTAAACATAAACCTTAAAATAAAAAATAAAACCTAAACTTAAAAAATAAAATAAAACTAAAATTAAACTAAAAAATAAACATTAACCTAAACTTAAACCTAAAAAATAAACTAAAATTAAAATTGTAAACTAAAATAAGTAAACTAAACAAAATAAAAAATAAACCTATATAAAACTAAATAAAATAACTAAGAAAAATAAAAAATAAATTAATTCAAATAAATAAACAAAATCTATCAAATTACTTAATTTTTTTGTAAACCTTAAACCTTAAATCCTAAACTCCAATCCCTAAAACCCTAAGCCCTAAACTTAAAACTAACCCTAAACCTTAAAACTAGCCCTAAACCCTAAACCCTAAACTTACAACCCAAATCCCTAAACCCTAAACCCTAAAAATCCAAAACCCTAAACTTAGGATGTGAGTCTGCTACGCTGTCTTCTTGGATTAGTCTCTTGGTGAGATAGCATCTATCCTTTCGATGATAGACTATCCTAATAATCAATTTATCTTGGAAAGTTGTAAGCCTACAGGCTTTCTTTCCAAATCATTGAACACCGATGGGCACCTTAGTTGGTTGGTTCTCACTATGCTAATGGATACACTACTCATCCATGATACACCACTTGTCGATGGATACACCTTAGGTTGGTTGGTTCTCACACCTTAGGATACACCACTATTGGAACATGTAAGTCTACTATGTTTTCTCCTTGAGTTGTCCACTGTACACCTATAGGTTTTCTTTTCCATGGCTCAGGATAACGCTCCTAGTAGCACCTCCCCTATGGGCATTATGTTTGGATCACATCCTTTGCGACCCCATTTTGACACTACCTGGGTTACTATCATATTAGACATTTCCATTTTCTAGTAACCACCCTTGTAGTTGGAGAATCTCTTGTGGATGCAAATTCTCCTTTGATCTAGTAAATTTGAGATAGGTCAAGACATAACCCCCTTCTTAGTGTGGTCACCACACACCAACAAGGTCCACACAAATATATAAAGAAAATATATATTCACTTGTGGATTAGAGGACACCCCTAGTGGTACCTTTTCCCAAGCTGTATCCTATCTTTAGGTGGTGTCAAAGAAAAAACTCCCTACAAGAATTGCTTGACTACTCTTGAGTTGATATAAGTCCCCAATGATATTCATTCAGCAGTCACCCCTAAGTCGGGTTCGATTTGTCATGCTACCAATAGGTCACCCCAGCAGTTGTTCCCTACTTTAGAAGATATAAGTATGCTACACCATTTTCCTAGCACAATCATTGCACACTAAATGGAAACCCCTTAGGTTGGCTAGCTCTACCCCATGGCCAATAGACTATCCCTTTGGATTTTTAAATGAGATAAGATAAGTCAAAAATAGCCCTTCTCAAGTAGGTCCCTTACACACCCACATGGTCCATAAATTTTAATCTATCAAATTTGACCGAGCACACATCCCTAGTGCATATGCCATCAATTCAAAATCAAACTAAACCAAACAAACCCTATCAAATCACATGAAACTAAGATAAAATTAATCTTGACTACTTTGAGTTGACATAAGTCCCCATCGACATTTACTCAAGAAGTCGCCCCAGTCGTTCAATTTGTTGTGCATCCAACAGTCACCCAGTTGTTCCACTTTGGAAGATGTAAGTTTGCTATGCCTTCTTCTTAGCACGCCATTGCACATCGAAAGGCAACCCCTTAGGTTGGTTAGCTCTACCCCACAGTAGACTATCCCTTTGGATTTGTAAACCTAAGGTAGGTCAAGGATGACATAGCCCTTCTCACTAGGTCCATTACACACCAACATGGTCCACACATTAACATTAAATTAAACCAAATCAAATTTACCCTGGAGTTAAATCACACCCTTCTCCTGTGGAGCCCCAACTCATAAATAAATAGGTCAAGCAAACAAATCAAATTCAATACCAACCTACCTAGTGGAGCCAAATTAAACCAACTCCTCTAGTAGAGTCTAAATCAAAGAAATCCAGTCAAACACTTATCCCCAGTAGATTCATCCTCAAATAAGTCTATAAAATCAAACTCAAATCCCAATCCCTAGCAGATAGCCCAAACTTGCTTTTCTAGTGGAAGGTTCATATACCCAATCCCTAGTGGACTCGAGCCCATATCTCAGACATGCCTCCACATCAAAAAAAAAAATTAAAGTCAATTCGATCTTAATCCATGGTGGATTATAGATTCTTATCCCAAGTGGATCCTCTTTCCATAAATCATATAATCAAATCAAATTCAAACTTTATCCCCAACAGATTTTCTTCCTCTATTCCCTCGACATAGACCCCTCACATGTCATGTCCGATCCCCTAGTGGATCTCCCTCCATGTCCTTCACATGGAATTCTCATCAAATCTTATTTCTTCTCTTATGCACACCTTTAATACTTCAACCAAAAGCCAAACAATGTATTCATTCAAATTACATCATCTTAACATTCTAATTAACATTTTATGATTTGTGATGGTGCAAGCTCAAACCAATTATACAATATCATGCTAAATATATTATAGTGTGAATTAACACACTATATTATATTATAATATATGATGTTATATTATAATTTACTATAATATAATATATTGTCTAACATTACTCCTCACTAAAATTACTTAAAAGGAATAAATAACAAAATTTTCTCAAAATATGAATAATGATCATTTTTATGTAAAATTGTTAATTTTCTATTAGAAATGGTACAAAATAGCATAATTTTGGTGTTGCTTCGTGTGTGTGAATTTGGCCAAATTCTTCCATCTCAACCTTCAAATTAATATTTTTTGTGAGTTTTGACCCAATGTATTATAACAAAAGTAAAATATACTAAAATGTATAGTAACATTTAGTAACACACCACCACATTCATATAAATGTGAAGTTATATTATTATGCACATTATATTTTAATATGCTATCATATAATATATTATCTTACATTACACCTTAAAATCAATCACTTTAAGCAAACAATTTATAAAATTTGGTTGAAAAATGAACATTTATTTTATATTCAGAATTCCATTCTTTTGATTAAATGACACACCATAGCACACCCCCAATGATGTTCCCTAAAGCTTACCTTAATTTTGGCCAAATCCCATTATCTCAACCTACAATCAGTATTTTTATGAATTATACTAGTACAAACTCTACTACATCATACTATAACAAACTAAAATATGCTAAACAATAAGTAGTAATACACAATAGTATGCTATAATGCATGAAGCTACACTATGTTATGGCATCCTATATTATAATACACTATAACATATTACATTATATTATATTGCATATCACATCATAAAGGATTGCTTAAGATAAAAAATTATAAAATTAGTCTAAACAATAAAAAAACTATATATTTTAGTCATATCACTTACATATTTTAAATTGAAATAATATATTATGATGCCATGCTATACCTATTATGAATTTGGCCAAATTCCACCATTTTAAAGTCTAAATCAACATTTTTATAAATAACATTAGTGTAGGCTCGACTGCATGATTGTAAAATATTAAAAGAATTTAAAATGCACATAACAAAAAATATTATGATATATGATGTTATACTATGCTACAACATATAATATTTATTTTGAACATAAAATCTTAATTTTTAGACTACAAGTGGCGTAGCACACCTTTGGTACTACAACCTAATTACCACTTCAAATTTAACAAATTTCATCATCTCGATTTATTAAATCAATATTTTATGATTTATATTAATATAGACTATGGGCACAATACCATAATATACTAAAACATTTCAAAACATCTTATAACATCCAAAAACACATCACTACATGCTCAAATATATGATGCTACATTACACTATAATATATGGTAATATAATATGATTTAGGTTAGGATTTAGGTATTCAAATCTCTAGTCAAGGAAAGTCTCTTAAAGACATTTTCTTTAGCCACCATAACTATGTTAGATTAGGTCTTTCTTTAGATCTAATCCTAATGACATATTTATTCAAGGTTTAGGATTTTGGGTTTAGGTTAGGGTTTGGGTTAGTTTGGGGTTTAAGGTTTAGCATTTAGGGTTAGTTTAGGGTTTAAGGTTATTTAGGGTTTTTGGGTTTTGGGTTTAGGGTTGTATGTTTTAGGTTTAGGTTTATGGTGTGGTTTTGGGTTTTAATATTTGGGTAGGGTTTAGGGTTTAGGTTTAGGGTTTAGGTTTGTGGGTTTTAGGTTTTAGGGTTTAGTGTTTAGGGTTTAGGTTTTATGTTTATTTTAAGTTTTAATTTAGGATTTGTGGTTTAGCTTTAGAGTTTAAGTTTTTTTTAATGGAGAACAAATTTAGATTCAACATTTATTCTTTTTTATTTTGTCAACCCAAGTAGCCCCACATTTTCTAAGACACATGCATAGATCAAAACCCACAGAGCAAATCAATAAGTAGAACCATCTCTATTGTAAAGACATAGTTCCATAAGAACCTAATCGGATCAGCTCTTTCTCGCTTTCTCCACCCATCAACCACCCCGCCTTTTGAGTGGATGCCATCATATCCCCAATCTCTCCTCCACCACCACCACGATTGTAACCTATGTCCCTCCCACCTCTAACCACCACCATTGCTGACCACCACCTCCATATCCACCAGACTCCTGATTCCCCACCACCACTGCGATAACACCTTGCCTTTTCCACTCTGCAGATCTAGAATGAGCCTGGGCTGAGTGATGTTCTCCATCAAGGTTTTGTCCATTCTAGGGTTTAGTGTTTGTTTAGGTTTATGGTTAGTTAGGGATTGGGGGTTTGGGGGTTTAGGTTTGGTTTAGGTTTTAGGTAGGTTTAGGGTTTATGGTTGGGGTTTTGGGTTTTGGATTTGGGTTTGGTTTAGGGTTTTAGGATTTAGGGTTTGGGCTATGGTTTAAGGTTTACAATTTAGGGTTAGGGTTTAGGTTTTTTACAAATAAGGTTTTTTTTAGGTTTAGTGTTTAGGTTTTAGGGTTTTAGGGTAGTTTAGGGTTGGGTGGTTAGGATTTGGGTTTAGGATTTTTAATTAAGTAAACCAGTAGGTTTATGTTTATTTAGTTTATTTTTTTTTATCTTTGAGTTTATTTTATTTTATTATTATTTAGTTTATTTTATTTGGTTTAGTTTATTTATTTTAGGTTTAGTTATTTTAGTTTAGTTTTATTTTAGTTTATTTTAGGTTTAGTTTATTTGAAATTGAGTTTTCTTTTATTTTAGGTTTTTTTTTATTTTTTTATGTTTAGGTTTTTTATTTTATTTTTTTTTTTTAAGTTTTAGGTTTTTTTATTTTAGGTTTATTTTAGGTTTATTTTATTTATTTATGTTGATTTTATTTTATTTATTATTTAGTTTAGTTAGTTTGGTTTAGTTTATTTTAAGTTTAGTTTAGGTTTATTATATTTTATTTATTTTATTTTATTTAGGTTTAGGTTTTTTTAGTTTAGGTTTTATTTTATTTTTAGGTTTATTTTGGTTTAGGTTTTATTTAGTTTTATTTTATTTAATTTTAGGTTTATTTTATCTTTATTTTAGGTTTAGTTTTATTTTATTTAGTTCATTTTAGTTTTATTTCTTTATTTCTTTATTTTTAGTTTTTATTTTATTTTATTTTTGTGTAGGTTTTAGTTTATGTTTTATTTTATTTTTATTTTATTATATTTTAGGTTTTATTTTATTTATTTTTTTTATTTAGTTTAGTTTAGGTTTAGTTTAGTTTTAGGGTTTAGGGTTTGTTTAGGTTTAGTGTTTGGGGTTTAGGGTAGGGTTTAAGTTTAGGGTTGGGTAAGATTTAGGGTTTGGGTTTTGTGGGTTTAGGTTTAGGTTTTAATTTAGTTTAGGGTTTAGGGTTTAAATTTTTTTTAACAAAGAATAAATTCAGATTCAACATTTGTTCTTTTTGATTTCATCAACCAAGTAGCACCCCAAGTTTTCTTAGACACAAGGGATGACATAAATAAAAAATGAGCACCCATAGAGCAAATCATAAATCCTAGATAAATAGAACCATCTCTACTATAAAGACACAGTTCCATAAGCAGTAGATCAGATTGTCCATTCTTTAGTTTCACTAGTTCCCATCAGACTCACCTCGGCCCCTTGAGTAGCATGATCCACCATTATATCCCTGATCACTCCCTCGGCCACCCCCCACGACTGTCCATAACCACCACTACTCTGACCACCACCTCCATATCCAGCAGAACCTCTAGATCCCCCACCACCACTACGATAATCGTCGCCTCCTCCACTTTCCACCGCCATCTAGACCGAGTAGTGATGTTCTTGCTACCCATTCAAGATTTATTTAGCTTTAGTTTTTAGGTTTTTATAGTTGTGGTTGGTTAGTTTAGATTTATGGTTGTGCATGTGGTTGGGATTTGTGGGTTTAGGGTTTAGTATTTATGGTTTATGGTTTGGGTTGGGTAGGGTAGGGTAGTTTGGGGGTTGTAGGTTTGTTAGGTTTTAGGGTTTGTGGCTAGTGTGGTTAGGGTTTAGGGTTGTGGTTTAGGATTTGGGTTAGTTTGGGTAGGGTTTAAGATTTAAGGTTTTGTTTAGTTTAGATTTAGGGTTTAGCCTTTTTTTAAAATAAAGTAAACCGTAGGTTTAGGTTTACTTAGTTTATTTTATTTATTTGTTTATTTTATTTTTTTTAATCCATTTATTTATTTTATTTTACTTTATTTATTTATTTATTTTTATTTATTTAGTTAGTTTTTTTATTTTAGTTTATCTTTAAGTTTAGTTTATTTTTAGTTGAGTTTTTTTTATATTTTAAGGTTTAGGTTTTTTTTTATTTTAGGTTTAGGTTTAGGTTTTATTTTATTTTAGGTTTAGGTTTTAGGTTTATTTTAGGTTTATTTTAGGTTTTATTTTAGTTTAGGTTTAGGTTTATTTTATTTTATTTATTTTAGGTTTAGGTTTGCATGTTTATTTTATTTTTAGGTTTATTTATTTTAGTTTAGTTTATTTTATTTAGGTTTAGGTTTATGTTATTTTGTTTATTTTATTTTATTTTAGTTTAGGTTTTTATTTTATGGTTTAGGTATTTTTTTTATTTATTTTAGTTTTATTTTGTAGTTTATGATTTTATTTAGTTTTATTTATTTTATTTTATTTTACATTTTGTTTTTTTATTTTATTTAGGTTTATTATTAGTGTTTGGGGTTTGTTTTATGATAGGTTGGGGTCTGGTTTAGGGTATTTTAGGTTAGTTTAGGGTTTGGTTTAGGTTTTTTTCTTAAATTAAGTAACCCATAGGGTTTAGGCTTTTTTTAATTTATTTTTTTATTTTTATTTTATTTTATATTTTATTTTCCTTTAGATTTATTTTTTATTTTTATTTAGTTTATTATATTTATTTTAGGTTTATTTATTTTAGTTTAGGTTTTTAATTTTATTTATTTTTAGGTTTAAGTTTTGGTTTATGTTTATTTTTTAGTTTAGTTTTATTTTATTTTACTTTAGGTTTATTTTTAGGATTATGTTTAGATTTTATTTTATTTTTTAGGATTAGGTTTTAGGTTTTATTTTAAGTTTATTTTTTAGGTTTTTTTGTAGGTTTATTTATTTTACTTTATTTTATTTTATTTAGTTTATGTTTAGTTTATTTTAGCATTAGTTTAGGTTTTATTCATTTTAGTTTAGTTTATTTTATTTTATTTTATTTTTATTTTATTTTTTTTTTTTTAGTTTAGGGTTTAGGTTTTGTTTTTTTTATTTATTTTAGGTTTATTTTAAGGTTTATTTTAGTTTATTTTATTTTATTTAGTTTAGGTGTAGGTTTAGTTTATTTTAGGTTTAGGTTTAGGTTTTGTTTATTTTAGTTTAGGTTTATGTTTATTTTATTTTGTTTATTTTAGGTTTATTTTTTTTTCTTTTATTTTATGGTTTAGGTTTTTTATTGTTTATTTTATTTTATATTTAGGTTTATTTTTTAAGTTTAGGTTATTATTTAGATTTTATTTTATTTAGGGTTTTGTGCCACCATCCTTCAAGATCTTTGATGGTAGTAGAAACCCACGATAACACATTGCACACTTTAGAGCCGGTTGTTGCAACATCGGTGGCAAATCCCTCTTCCTCTTTCGTTAATACCTATCGTGTTGCATTTGATTGGTACAAGCCTAAGTTTTGTGAAGACTTTGCGTTGGAGCACCTCTTCATGAAGAGGTTTGCTAGAGCTCAACAGGGTGACTGTAGACCTCATTATAGAGAAAAACAAAACTCAATGAGTCCTTGTTGATTACAATCTCGTGGCACAACCTAAGCATGAAATGTGAACCACAATTGTCCGAACAACATGCTATTGAGATTCTTCTCAAGAATATCCATGCCCGCCTTCATGCTTAAGGGCTTTACCATCAAAACATTCAAGAAATTAATCAACAACTACAAGAGGAAGCTAAAGTTGCCCTTTCCTACCAATCATCAGGCAGAAGTGTTTGACAAAGGGAAGCATCCAACCAGAGTTTAGTATGAGAGACCACGAGCTCAGCAACCTCCTTTTCCACCTCCTTTTCCACCACCTCGGCCATCATACCGGCCACCACATAAATACAATGACCATTTTCACCACCTAATAGCCTACCCAAAGAATGATATTCATATCCATCTAGTAGCTACTTTTCACCTACTCTTGTGGATAGATTGAATAAGCATATTCATTCAAGAGGGAGGTAGTTAGGAAAATCTTTAAGAATCTCTTAAAGATACTTGACTTTTAGTTACTAGACCCTAAGAGGCCAGAGGAAGTGGGTAAAAGTGATGATCCTAGTTATTGCCCCTACCACGCATTAGCCATGTCTTAGAGGATTGTATCACTTTTAAGGACTAGCTTGAGCACTATAAGTTGGTAGCCATAGTTATCCCTAAGGAATACTTATTAGAATAACCATCCAGCCTATTAGAGTAATCCTTGGGGATACTTGTGATCCTCTTAAGACCAAAGAAGGTTAGGATATCTCCATATCTCAACCTCTAAGAAGATCATTTCTAAGATCAAGAAGCTTTCCTTCAGTGTCAAGTAGCTCAAACCCCAACACCAAGGAAGTTTTGTTAGTTGCAAAGGACAACTTGGGGAGAATGACAGCCCAATAGCAGCAGTAGCTCACCATACTTGCCTGGGATAGTCCAGTAGCATAGCCTCCGTCCAAGTCCAGTACTCCCTCCACTATTACAGCTATCACCTCTTCTGCTAGCTCCTCTTCTATTGGTAGAAGCATTGTATTTGCGGATAAGGGCACTAAATCCCTTACTCTGCTTACATTACTTGATTTATATCATGTACCTTCACCCAAAAAGAAATTAATGAAGAAAGCTGATTTTACTTATATATTGTCTACTTCTTATGCTCTTGATTTTATTCCTACAGCTCTTTGAGTTTATAAAAAAAAAATAATAGCTCTAGTAGTTTGATCCTTTCCTTTCTCGAGTAGTATCCTTCTCTCAATCAATTTCACCTCTTGAGATTGACTTGAGTCAACTCCACTGAGGAGCTCATAGAAGAAGTTTAGGGTATGCTCGATAAGAAGGTAAAACTTTTCACTCATCATTCCAAGAAGTCACTGAAGTTAACCTACGCAATGGCAAAGTTCTACCTCCTAGGGTAGCACCTCAAGATAAGAGTAAGCAGGTCATTGGTTCTAGTGAGCGATAGCCCCTCCAGGATGCTCCACCCATGGATATGATTTTGGAGGACTAAGCCGAGTTGATTACAATGTCTACACCTTAGAAAGTTTCTAGCTAAGTTAAGCATATACGACACCCTTGTCATATCCAAAGAGATGAGGGAATCTCTAATCAAAGCCTTACTTGATCTAGAGATATGCTTAGCTCAACTGTCGCTATTAAAGAGGTGGCATGCTAGTTGAAAGACATCTTAGGAGTTACATTTAGTGATGAAGACTTACTCTATGGATAGAGCAAACCACCCTTTTTACATTATATGTTTTGAGTTAAAATTTAATTAGATTACTAAGGCTTATAATCCACCAGCACAATGTTGTGGGAATGCCTAAGAGGTGAGGATTTATTCTCATAACCCAAAGGAAATAGCCACCTCGGATCCTAAATCTATGGAGCTTTAGTACACACTAAAGCATGAGCTAAATCTAAGCGACAGGTGGACATAAGGGTTTACCTCCACAAGAGAGAATAAATTGTCCGACTAAGCCCACCTATCCTAACTTGGATTATCTTAAGGATTTAAGCAACCTGTACAACATTCACATTTATTTTTAAGCATCCCTTAAGCATAATCCCCATACATAATACATCATTATGCTAATATTGGTCTATCATCTAGTCTATGAAGCATACACCCTAACATCCAATCTAAAATAATACATCATAAAACAAAACATACATCACATCATACACCATCCTAACTTAAAGCTAGAAGTGGTGGCTTAATTCTAATGTGTGTATTAAGGCTTGTGTGGTAAGTCTTGTTAGGCATTAGTGTTGTATTTTCTAAGTGTTGAAGGATTAAATTTAACATGAAAGGTTGATTTTACTTGAAGTAGTTTAATTGATTTGAGATTTTAATTTATGTTTTCTTTTGTTTCATTTAATTACACTTAGCAACTAAGTGTTATAAAGAGAGGAAAAAGGATTGCCCTCTTCATCCCTACCTTAAGTCACTTTCTAAAGTATATTAATTTGATTTAGTTCTCTTTAGTGAATGGCTTATTAAATGATTTAATTAATCCTAAGTTTAGGTTCACTTAAAATAATCCTATTCAAAATAAAAGGCATCTTAAGATTAATTTAATTGAATTACTACCACATGACACATATTAAATCATTCCTTTCCATCATATGTAACATGTATATGATTTAATCCTAAGTGTATCTATACATGTAACATATTTTAGCACACTTAAATGATGAATCAATGTGTATGTTTAGAATTTATATTTTAATTGATTGAATTATTTAAACATATTAATTTAAAACTTTATCCAAATTCTTAGATCAAAAAGACATAAGAATGAAATTAAATAGGCATGTTCGATTGTTAAATTAGGAAAGTAAAGTAATCAAATGACATCCTTGGAGCTATCTAAAGCCTCATATTCTCAGGATGTCTAAACTATATACCCATTTGCATTCAAACATATGTAAATTCGTATACTTGAACATAGGAAGTAGGCTCCAAATCATATGGCTAATTAATTCAACCACTTAGTCAATTATGAATGCATGCAATTTTAATGTAAAATGGGATTTCATTCACTAATCACATATACATATACATGTACAAAGATATAGGAAAGTACGTGTCAATGTTAAACTAGGGAAGTGAGGTAATCAAATGACCTCCTTGGCTAACTAAAGCATTCTCGAATGTCCAGACTATATACTTGCTTTTCTTTGACACACATGGATGTATACATAAATGAGGGAAAGAAAATCATGCAAAGATTGTATATTTTGTTTGATTGAATCATTTATATATATGAATTAAAGCTCTATCCAAATTCTAATGTTGAAATACATATGAAAGAAATCAAATGGGTATGTCATTGTTAAACCTGGAAGTGGGGTAATCAAATGACCTCCTTGCAAAAGCCTTGAGTTCCTGGATGTCCGTGACTATATATCCATTACCATTCAATCTTATATAGATCAACACATGAATAGAGGAAAGAGAACTCAACATTCATACACTTAAGCTATAAGAACATGCATTTCTTATGTATTTATAACTAGCATCATAACACATATTATTATTCATTTATAAGCTTTTGAAAAATATATTTGGATTTAATAGTGATAATAGCCACACATATATTAAATTAAATCAACACATGCAAGCTTACATAAAGGAAATCCATTTTATTTTACTTGATTTTGAAAAGATGGATGCATGAATTCAAATGACATACCAAATTTAACATGATTGGAAAGAGGACAATCAAATATAAGCATGTGATTCATTCAACCAAACTAGATCTTAAGGACATTCAAATTAAATAAGATTATTTAAAGCAAACCAAAGCTTCTTTATTAATTAAGTTATGTATTTGATTTGATTCAAAGAGGAGAAGAGAAATCATCACTTGTTGTTTTAAACCCATTCCCACATTAGTGATTTGATTTAATTTAAGAAATGTAATTATGTTGATTTTATGGGTTAATTAGGTTGAACTCTTAGTTAGATGAATTAATTACCCTTACCTATGTCACCTTAAAGTAATTACCTAAATTATTACAAGCCAACATGATATGTATGGAAAATAAACTTGCAATGATCCTAGGAAATAAAAGGGGCCTAATGCAATTGGCTCATGTTTAATAGTTAATCAAATTAAAGGACTTAATTAATTACTTATGGTTTTCCCACACATGTGGACTAATAATTTCATTAAACTCCTTGTTA
This sequence comes from Cymbidium sinense, assembly GCA_021442155.1. Lineage (NCBI taxonomy): Eukaryota > Viridiplantae > Streptophyta > Magnoliopsida > Asparagales > Orchidaceae > Cymbidium > Cymbidium sinense. The sequence continues at coordinate 27,650 of JAKCPB010001668.1, forward strand.
TTAAACACCTAAAGATCTACCCCATGATTTAATTAATTAAGGTCTGATGTGATTATGAATTCAATTTGATTAAGTGATTTAATTAATTTGTTAAATCTTAATTAATTTAATTTTAAAAAAGGGTGAAATGAACTTAGGAAAGGGATCCCAACCTTATTCCTTAGTTCACTTTCTGAACAATGATTAAAAACATAATTATCCAATTTATTATTGTTCATGGGTTTAATTAATGATTAATTAACTTAAAAGAGTAGTTAAGGTTTAATTAGTCAATTTTCTAATTAAATGAGCAATAAATCCCAAGAAAATCATGGGTAGAGGTCATCCCATTAAATTAACCCATAAAATTAGATTAATTATTCAAGTAATTAAGGAGTAATTAAGCTAATAAATTTATAATTAAACATTAATTAAACCTTAATTACTATTCAAAATTAGTTAAGATCATGTTTAATTAATTCTCAGAAATACCTTTAAAATGAGTATTTATTTGCATTTTTTTAATTTGTATGATTTTTTATGATTTTTAGAAGTTTCAGCCATTAAAAATAATTAATTAAGCCTAATTAAAGCCTAATCCCATTGGTGTCATGTGGTACACTGATGCGGTGCACTTTCCACGTTACACCGTAGGATTGGCTACTTAAAACTTATCTGACTTAGCGCCTACGTCAAGGCAGTGAATGAGCTTTCTCATCCGCCATTCGATCAAGATCAAATGGCTATGATTAATCCCATAGCTTAATAAGATTAAATCATATCGATCTAGTCGATCTAATCATGACCATCCATTTTGATCATGTAGAATGGACGGTGCGTGATCTAACATCACGTGAGGGAGAATGTAGTATGTCCACCATTGCTCACTTGTCCGAGCTTACCCGAGCTTGGATCAACTCCAAAAGGATCCCACACCTTCACAACATCGATCAGAGGGGATGTAACGATCAAGATCACATGAGATGCAAGTTTTCTTCAAAAACCTCCAACCCATTTTTGCTAAGGATCAATTTTGGAAGCATACATCACTGGAGCTCAAGACTGGTGGCTCTAATAATTAAGGAAGATTCATCTAGAAGAGATGAAGCTTTATTGAAAAGTAATTGGATCAATTCCATGATGATCATTTGGAAGGCCATGAACCGACGATTTAGAGCTCGACTTTGATCGAAGTCCCACCGCTGCTGAAGCTTGGGAGATGATTCATTCTTGCTCAATGGCCTAGGAAAGGTACAAGCAAAGTTAATTTGAGTTTAATGTAGAAATAGGGAAGTTAGGTTAGAATTGGGAGTGTCCTATTTCAAGATGGGCAGGAAAGGCATTTTTTGATCAAGGAATGGGCTTGGGAGCTTAGGGCTAGTGGATCATCTTTAATAGCTAGGGATATGAGGATTGATTTTGGTGTGTGTTTGAGTGGCGAGGGTGTATACCCTCCATCTTGATCATTAGGATTTTGGCTTCTTGAGGTCATCCAACCATCTGGGAGTCGTGGGTGGTGAGGGAGGAGGTGAGTTGGCTCGCTTGGTTGATTGAAGGTGTGGTGGTTTCCAAGGAGGAGTCATGGGTTTTGATGGTTTCAAATGCTCCAATGGGGAGGGTGAGGTGATTTCACCTCCCATTGGTCATCGACCTAACCACCCCATGGATTAGGGTTGAGTGTCCTAGTGCTTAGGTGGACCATTGGGAGAGTACCAAGTGGCCAAGGAATGGAAATGACCACATACATGGGTGATTTATCTCATGTGATGCACTGACCTAAGAGTAGAATGATCATTTTACATTGATTTGATTTAGGCAGATTTGAAATGAGCCAAAAGTGGGTTAGCTCAAATTTCAAGTCAATTGGAGTTGATTTGGTTAGTTTGGCTCAATTTGACTCATTTAGGTCAAATTGTTAGGTTGGGTCAAGTTGACCAATTGGTGAACGTCAAACAAAGGGTCAAGTTCATATGATCATTTGGGATGTTATGGTTCAATTAGTTTGGTTTAGTTTGGCTTAGATTTAATTTTGGCTCATTTGAATTCATTTGGGTCAAATGGGTTAAGTTGACAAATTTGACCAACATGGCCAAATTATTTTGGGTGTTGGTTTGGGTCTAGTTGACCAATTGAAGATGATTGTAGGCTTTGGTTTCTAATTTAGATTTTTTTGATTTAGGCCAACTTTAACCTTTAGGTTAATTTGGGCTAAGTATGTCAATTTAGTTGAATTGGGTCCAATCATGGCCTTGGTCAAGTTCAACAATCAATTTGGAATGAACTTGAGCCATTGCAATCAATTTGGTTTATATTTTGATTTTACCTAATTTGGTCTTTAGGTCAATTTGGGTCAACTTGGGTCAAAAGGTCCAATTGGGTTTGACTCAATTGAAGGTCAAGTCGATTCAAATATTGATTTTGATTTGGTATGAATCATTAATTTCAAGGGATTTGGCTTAGGAAATTTGGCTAGTTTGGGTTCATATAGTTAAGGTGTTGACTTGGTCAAATGATCAAGTTGGCTTATTTTGACCAATTTGTGATAATTGATCAACCTACTGTGATCAATAATCATGATGGGAGGTTTTGATGAGCTTGGTTCAATCCAATTTGGGTAGGTTTAAAACTTGGATCAAATAGGTAATTACCACTTTGGGTCAAGTGAACCAATTGGGTTTAGTTGGCTTGATTTTGGGTTGAGTTTGATTTAGTTGAGTTTATATATGAATTTGGATTGATATATAAATTCAATAATTTAGGTTCAAATGAGTTTTGGTTCATTTGAACATTTCAAAGTTGGGTTTGACTTAGGTTGATTTTGGTTTGGCTTGATGATTGTAGATTTCATTTATATTTGTGAATATGATTGAAGCTATGATTGATTCATGAGAAAATCAATTGAATATTAGGTTTTGGAATGAATGAATTTGGCTAAGTCCCTGGAGTTGGGTCATGTGGCTTAGGTTTGGATTTTGATTTGGTTTGATTTAGTTTTGATGATTTAAATGTATATTTCATTTAAATTTGTTAAGATGATTGAAAATATTATTGATTTATGAGAAAATCAATTGAGTTTGACTTGATTTGGATTAAGATTTGGCTATGTCCTTGGGTGGAAAACCATCTTATTGGCCAGCCAATACAAAATATGTCTCAGCTACTTGGAGTACACCTGTTATCCATATAGACATAGAATCTAGTTCATAGGATGAGTTTTAAATGGTTAGCACACTAGCAAGCTCTTCTCAGCAGTAGATTCTTTTGGAGGTGACACTTGAGCCAGATAGCGATGAAAATTGGTCTCCAAAGAAAAGCATAAGTGTATCCAAGTCTATATATGAAACAGTTAGGCATCAATTTGGAACCTTAGCTCTAACCCTACTTTCCTCTCAAAAAGCTAAGGGTTTGGTAGTTAAAAAATCCCCTAAGTCATCCACAGGTGTGAAGACTCAGAGGTTCTTTCTAGGAGCATCAACCTCAAGTCAAGAAGTTGATGTAGAACTTGGGGATGATTCATATAAAGATTTAACATAATTGCCTTTGATTGGTACTTGCCTTGTATTCATAATTTTGCAAAGAAGGGTTTAATCCCACATACTTGGTCAAAGCACAGGTCAGACTACTTTGAAAGAATATGGAAGAATAAATGCAAAAGCTCTCAATCAAGATTGGGACTAGATTCGGTACAGTGGGTCCAATCGATGATGAAGATTACTGCTTGGTCATCACCAATCATTGGTAATTTGATAAGTTCTTTTCAAATCATATTAACTCATATAAGGAGCTGTGCTTAAAAATTTCAGTTGCTCTAGATGATTTTGAAGTTAAAAGTGCACAACCAGAGTTTGAAGAAGAGATCAAGTCAACCATTGATGAGCTCAAAGAAATCAACTTAGGAACAGAGGAAGATCCATGCACATACACGCTTCTTTGTTGAATGAAATGTAAACCAATGACTTAGGCTATTAATTGAGTTTAAGTACAACTTTGCATTGAGTTATGAAGAGATGCTTGGATTGGCTCCTAACGTAGCGATCCATAACATAGCAATAAAGCCTACTACTAAACCTATTAAGCAAGCTTCTAGATGCATGCGATTAGACATAGAACAACATGTCATTTCTAAAGTCAAGAAATTGATCGATGCTGGCATCATCCAGAAAGAAAAATACCCTACTTGGTTAGCCAGTGTCATCCTTGTTAAGAAAAAGAATCGCCAAATTCACATATGCATCAATTTTAGAATTTAAATAAGGCTGCCACATTGTCCCAATTAAGAAAAAGAATTTCAAATTCACATATGCATCAATTTTAAGGATTTAATTAAGGCATGTCCAAAAATATTTCCACTACCAATCCGAAGCTAATGGTGGACATTGCCTCATCTCATGCAAGATTCTCTTTCATGGATGGCTCATTTAGATATAACCAAATAAAGATGGAAGATGAAAGAAACACTACTTTAGAACCCCGATCAAAATCTGTTGCTATAAGGTCATACCTTATAGCCTTAAAAATGATGGTGTTACATTCCAGTGGTCTATGAGTCGAATCTTTGATGAACTCATTCATCATCAAGTCAAGTGCTATGTCGATGATCTTGTGGTCAAAAGTATAGAAAAGGAAGACCATCTCTTGGACTTGATAGTAGTTTTCAAATAGTTAAGACAATTTAAGCTCAAAATGAATCCTCAAGTGTGCATTAAGAGTAGCTTCGTGGAAATTCTTGGTTTGTTGTGACACCATGTAATTGAAATCGATCCAAGAAGATCAAGGCAATATTATAAATGCCACCACCTAAAAGTTTAACTCAATCTAGATCATTCCAAGGGCGTTGGTATCTAAGATGCTTTATATCCAACCCATCGGGAAGATGTCAGTCATTCTTAATTTGTCAAAAAAGGACAAAGTTCAAGTGGATGACATAAGTGTGAGCAGCCTTCAAGACATCAAGCATTACCCGATAATGCATCGCCTTCTAGCAACCCTATCCCGCAAGCCACTCATACTTTACACAGCTACATTAGATGACTCCCTTGGTGCTTTATTGGTCCAAGATAATGAAGAAGGGAATTAAAATGCACTCTACTTCCTCAGCAATCATCTAATCCTTACTGAGGTTAATTATTCACCCATTAAGAAGCATTGCATAGCTTTAATCTTTACATCCCAAAAGTTACAAAGACTACATTCTTCCTAGGTGAACTTAATCTCTAGGATCAATCCACTATAATATCTCATGACACAGCCAATGCTATCCAGACAGTTGGCACGACGGTCCATGATCCTCTCACAATTTGACACTACCTTCATCTCGCAAAAGAAAGGATAAATGGGGATTTCTTAGCTGGCATGCCCACTTCTGCAATCTCTCCTTAGTGATTATCTCCCCGATGAACAAATCATGAATTTAGGGGATACGGCATTCACCCGGGAGATGTACTTTTATGGTGTGCTTCCTCAAAGAGGAGAAGAATCACATCTACTATTCCGTGAAAGGTAGGGTAGGAATAGTTCTCTTAACTCTAGACCACGATGATGAGATTCTCATATCATCATCAAATCCTTGCACCAACAATGAAGTCAAATCTAAGGCTAACGCCCTAGAGTTAGCCATTACTCTAAGCATCTAGAACATCAACATCTTTGGGTATTCTCGCTTATTAACCATATCTTGGGTCCTATAAGGTTATAAAGCCCAAGCTCCATTTCTACCATAAGTTCACCATAGAGTTTAGCCCAAATCCAGAGGTTACCATTTATAAGATTCCTCAAGGATAGAATGCCATAGCATATGCTTTAGCCAAGTTTTCCAAGGAGTTGGCATGTTTGGAGGATGAGTCCATCTCAATAAAGGTCCAAATAGACAAGTCATATTCCTTATTTATATTGAACTCATCAAAAAGTACTCTCTTGAAGGGGAGGTTGCCATTGCCAAGAAGGACAAAGAGTTAGATTGGATGCAACCATTCATAGATTACCTAAATAAAAGAAAACTACCTTAAGAAAAGTCCCAAGCTTAAGAAGTGAGAGCACTTTCCAATGCTCTTGTGGATGGTGTCTTATACCAGTGGTCTTTCATTCATATATGGTTACATTATTTAGACAAGCAGCTAAGTAATGACCAAGGTACACTGTGATTTTGTGGAGCCAACCAATCGGTCCAAGATGAAAGCCAAGATGAAGAGACTAGATACTATAGGCCATCGATGATCAAAGATTTCATGGATATGGCTAAGTGATGCCAATGTCAAATAGATGGTGTCTACACCAACCACAACATTCTATATCCTACATCTCATGGCCATTCGAGTGTTGGGGTACCGATATAGTGGGTACGATTGATCTTCCTTCTTCCAAGGGTCACCAATTCATCTTAGCTGCTACTGACTACTTTTTTGAATGGACAAAGGTGATTCCGCTCAGAAAGGTCATAGCTCAACATGAGCTGTAGTTTTTAAGGAACTATATCATATAAAAATTTGGAGTGCCTTGATGAATTATGTCTTATAATGGTACTGCATTCAAGAGCACCGAGATCAACAACATTGCCTGTAGACATAACATAGCTTGGAGATATTATCCTATCAACTATCAGAGGGAAAATAGATTAGCAGAAGCTTTCAAGAAAACTCTCATCTAAATACTAAAGAAGATACTACAATAAGATAGGGGCATGAGCAAGTTGTTGAAGTTTATGGGCCTACGCACCACATAGAACTCCAACTCGTCTACTTTTTCTCCTTAGTGTATGGGTCTGAAGTCATTCTACCATTATAAGTTCAACTCCCATCACTAAGGATAGTTATGGGTAGCAAGATCACAACATAGTAGAACTCCAAGTTACGGTTAGAAGAGCTTGAAGGTTTGGAGGAGAGATGCATGCGGGCTACTCTGAGTTGAGATAACGCCCCCAAGCAAAGACTCACTCAAGAGTTTAGGTAAGTCTGACGTGCTACCCTGCTAGTTTGTCATCCAGTCATCTTCTTGCTTTGGAGGATGTAAGTCTGCTATGTTTTCCTTCCTTACTTGGCCACTACACACCGATGAGAGCCTTGTTAGTTTGGTAGGCCTTACTTTGTGGATGGTAAGCTACCTCATGTTTGCTTCTTTTAAGAGGATGAGAGTCTGCTACACTTTCTTCTTGTATTAGCCTTATCGACAAGTATATTTGAGGTTTGGGATAAGTCCCTAGCTCCTTCCTCTTGACCGCTTCAAGTTGGTCTAGTCCTTCCTCGGCTCCCCGCTTAATAGTCGCTCTAGAGCATATCTATCCCAATGAGACTATCCCAATGATCAATTTACTTGGAAACTTGTAAGCTACATGCTTTATTTTAAGGTTGATCATTGCACACTGATGGGCACCTTAGGTTGGTTGGTTCTCACTATACTAACGGATACACCACACATGCTGATGAATACACCATAGGTTGGTTGGTTCTCACACCTTAGGATACACAACTTATGAAAGATGTAAGTTTGCTATGCTTTCTTCTAGAGTTGGCCACTGTACACCTATAAGCTTTCTTTTTCATGGCTCATGATACTTCCCCTCAAGACCTCCCTTGTGAGCACTATATTTGGGTTACATCCTTCACCATATTTAGACACTACCTAGATTATCACATCAACAGTTCCTTTTCTAATAACCACTCGTGGTTGGAGAATCGGTCTGTGGATGTGCATTCTCCCTGGTCTAGTAAATCTGAGATAGGTTAAAGCTGACATAGCCCCTTCTTAGTGTGGTCCCTCGCACACCAACAGGGTCCACAAAAACATATAAACAAAAAATATATATTCACTTGTGGATTAGAAGAATACCCCTAGTGGTACCTTTTTCCTAGCAAGTATCCTATCTTTAGGATAGTGTCAACAAAACTCACTATAAGAATTGCCTGACTACTCTTGATTTGATATAAGTCCCCAACAGCATTCACTCAGTAGTCTCCCTTAAGTAGGGTTCAATTTGTTGTGCTACCAATAGGTCACCCCAGTAATTTTCCCCTACTTTAGAATATGTAAGTCTGCTACGCCTTCTTCCTAGCACAGCCATTGCACACTGAAAGACAACCCCTTAGGTTGGCTTGCTCTACCCCATGGCCAGTAGGCTATCCCTTTGGATTTGTAAATTTGAGATAAGACAAGTCTAATATAGCCCCTTCTTAGTGGGTCCATTACACACCGACATGGTCCATAATTTAAATCTATCAAATTTTATTGAGCTCACATCCCTAGGGGATATGCCCTCAAATTGAAATAAAACTAAACCAAACAAACCATATCAAATAACATGAAATTAAGATAATATTAATTCTGACTACTTTTTAGTTAAAATAATTCCCTAGCGGCATTCACTCAATAGTTGCCCTAGTTGATATGCATCTAACAAGTCACCCTAGGGATTGTTCCTCAATTTGGAAGATGTAAGTATGCTACACCTTCTTTCTAGCACAACCATTACAAACAAGGAAATCTTAGGGCTCTACCCTCACCAGAGACTATCCCTTTGGATTTGTAAACTTGAGGTAGTTCAAAGTTGATATAACCCCTTCTCAATGGGTCCATCACACACCAACAGGGTCCATACATTAACTCAGATTAAATTAAACCCAATCTGATTTTTCCCAGTGGAGTTAAATCACACTCTTTTCCCTAATGGAGCCCTAAATCATATGTAAATAAGTCAAGAAAATAAATCAAATTCAAAACCAACCTCCCCAATTGAGCCAAACTAAACCAATTCCCCAAATAGAGTCTAAATCAAAGAAATCCAACCAAACTCTTATCCCCAGCAGATACATCCCCAAACAAATCTATGACAACAAACTTGAATCCTAATCTTTAGCAGATTGCCAGAACCTGCTTCCCTAGTGGAAGGTTCATATACTTGATCCCCAACGGACTCGAGCCCATATCTCTAGCAAATATGCCTCCACATCAATTAAAACAAAATAAATAAAAGTTGATTCGATCTTAATCCCTGGTGGATTATGGACTCTTATCTCAAGCTGATCTTCTTTCTACAAATCATATAATCAAATCAAACTCAAACCTTAGCCCCAACATTTTTTCTTCTTCTATGACCTCGACATAGACCCCTCACATGTCATGTCCAATGTGTGATCCCTAGTAGATCTCCCTCCATGTCCTTGACATGGAATTCTCATCAAATATTATTTCTTCTCTTATGCACACCTCTAATAGTTCAACCAAAATCTTAACAATGTATTCCTTCAAATTACATTATCTTAACATTATAATCAACATTTTATGATTTGTGATGGTGCATGATCAAACTAACTATACAATATCATGCTAAACATATTATAGTGTCAATTAAAACACTATATTATATTATAAAATATGATGTTATATTATAATTTACTATAATATAATATATTGTCTAACATTACACCTCATTAAAATTACTTAAAAGGAACAAATAACAAAATTTTCTCAAAATATGAATAATGTTCATTTTGGATGTAAAATTGTTATTTTTCTATTAGAAATGGTACAAAATAGCATAATTTTTGTGTTGCTTCTTGGTGTGCCATGAATTTGGCCAAATTCTTCCATCTCAACCTTCGAATTAACATTTTTATGAGTTTTGACCCAATGTATTATAACAAAAGTAAAACAAACTAAAATGTACAATAACATTTAGTAAGACACCACCATTCATATATATATGTGAAGTTATATTGTTTTGTACATTATATTTTAATATGCTTTCAGTATAATATATTATCTTTCATTACACCTTAAAATGAATCACTTTAAGCAAAAAAATTTATAAATTTTACTTGAAAAATGAACATTTTTTTGGATGCAAAATTCTATTATTTTGATTAAATGACACACCATACCACACCCCTAATGAATTTCCTAAAGCTTACCTTAATTTTGGCCAAATCCCATCATCTCAGAGTATTTTTTATGAATTATACTAGTACAAACTCTTCTACATCATACTATAACAAACTAAATTATGCTAAAAAAATAAGTAGTAATACACAATAGTATAATGCATGATGCTACACTATTATGGCATCCTATATTATAATACACTATAACATATTATATTATATTATATTATATTATATTGCATATCACATCACAAGTGATTTCTTTAGATAAAAAAATCATAAAATTAGTCTAAATAATAAAAAACTATATATTTTAGTAGTATCATTTACATATTTTAAGTTGAAACAATATATTATGATGTCATGCTCTACCTATTATGAATTTGTCCAAATTCCACCATTTTAAAGTCTAAATCAACATTTTATAAATAATTCTAGTGTAGGCTTGATTGCATGATTGTAAAATACTAAAAGAATTTAAATTGTGTAGAACAATATATTATGATATATGATGTTATACTATGCTGCAACATATAATATTTACTTTGAACATAAAATCTTAATTTTTAGACTAAAAGTGGCGTAGCACACCTTTGGTACTACAACCTAATTCCCACTTCAAATTTAACAAATTTCATCATCTAATTTATTAAATGAATATTTTCATGATTTATATTAATAAACTATAGGGCACAATACCATAATATACTAAAATAATTCAAAACATCTTATAACATCCAAAACACATCACTACATGCTAAATATATGATGCTACATTATACTATATATATTATAATATGATTTAGGGGTTTTTTGGTATTCAAATCTTTAATTATCAAGGAGAGTCTCTAACATTTTCTTTAGCTACCATAACTATGTTAGGATTAGGTCATTCTTAAGATCTACTTAATGACATCTTTATTTAAGGTTTAGGGTTTAGGGTTTGGTTAGTTTTGGGTTTGTTTAAGTTTAGGATTTAGGGTTTAGGTTTTTAGGTTTTGGGTTAGAAGGTTTAGGTGGGTTTAGGTTTAGGAGGTTTAGGTTTGGGTTTTTTATTTTTTTAGTTTAGCATTTTAGGGTTTAGGGTTTAGGGTTTGTATTTTAGGGTTTAGGTTTATGGTTTTAGGGTTTGGGGTTTAGGGTTTATGGTTTAGGTTTTAGGTTTAGAATTTAAGTTTTACTTTAGGGTTTAGGGTTTAGGTTTTAAGGTTTAGAGTTTAAGAAATTTCTTTTAACAAAGAAAAAATTTAGATTCAACATTTCTTTTTTTTGATTTCAACAACCAAGTAGTACCAAAGTTTTTAAGGCATGGTGATGACATATAACAAATAAGCACCCATAGAGCAAACCATTTCATGTAAGACATAGTTCCATAAGCACAGATCGGATGCTTGTTCTTCAGCCATTAGAACCACCCCGCTTGTGAGTAGCGGATTATTATGTCCTGATCTCCCTCCGCCACCACCAAGGATGTAACCTATCTCTGCCCTCCCACCTTCATAACCACCACTGCTCTGACCACCACCTCATATCCACCACCACCTCTAGATCCCCACCACCACTACAATAACCACACCTCACCTTCTCGCCTCCACCCAGATCTAAACCTGAGCAATGGTGATGTTCCCACCATAAAGTTTCAACTTATTCTTAGGGTTTATGGTTAGTTTAAGGTTTTTTTTGGGGTTTAGAGTTTAGGGTTTGGGTTTAAGGTTTAGGTATAGGTTTTAGTGTTTAGGGTTTAGGGTTGTGGATTTGTAGGTTTTAGGGTTTAAGTTGGGTTTAGAGTTTTAGGTTTAGGTTAGGTTTGTGGTTTAGGGTTTGGGACAGATTTAGCATCTAAGTTTAGGGTTTAGGTTTAAAGATTTAGGATTTAGGGGTTTTTTTAAAAAAGAAAATTTAGCAAACCAGTAGGTTTCGGTTTATTTAGTTTATTTATTTTTGTTTATTTATTTGAGTTTATTTATTTTTTATTTTTATTTAAGTTTATTTTTTATTTTTGTTTAGTTTAGTTTATTTATTTTAGGCTTTATTTATTTTACCTCAGGTTTTTATATTTTAGTTTATTTTTTAAGTTTAGGTTTATTTTTAGTTGAGTTTTATTTTTTATTTTTTAGGTTTAGGTTTATTTTTTTTATTTTTAGGTTTAAGTTTAGGTTCTATTTTATTTTTTTAGGTTTAAGATTTAGGTTTCTATTTCAGGTATATTTTTAAGTTTTATTTTTTAGTTTAGGTTTAGGTTTATTTTTAATTTATTTTAGTTTATTTAGTTAAGTTTTAGGTTCAAGTTAAATTTATTTTAGGATTTGGTTTAGGTTTTATTTATTTTAGTTTAGTTTATTTTATTTTAGGTTTAGGTTTATTTTATTTTTATTTTAAGTTTAAGTTTTTTTTATAGTTTAGGGTTTAGGTTTTATTTTTTATTTATTTTTAGGTTTTATTTTAGGTATATTTTTTTTTATGTTTTATTTAGTTTTTAATTTATTATTTTATTTTAGGTTTAGTTTTTTATTTTATTTAAGGTTTTATTATTTTGTTTATTTAGGTTTATTTATTTTATTTTAGTTTATTTTATATTTATTTTATTTTTTTTTAGGTTTATTTTAGGTTTAGGTTTTAGTTTATGTTTTTTTTTTATTTTTATTTTATGTTTGTTTAGGTTTTTTATTTTTTATTCTTAAGTTTTACTTAGTTTAGGATTAGTTTTAACTTTTTAGGTTTAGGTTAGGTTTAGGTTTAGGTTTAGGTTTAGGGTTAGTTTAGAGTTTAGGGTTAGGGTTTAAGTTTTAGTTTAGGGTTTAAGGTTTTTTAATAGAGAATAAATTTAGGTTCAACATTTCTTCTTTTGATTTCATCAAACAAGTAGACCCCAAGTTTTCTAAGACTGTTGACATAGGTAAAAAATGAGCTCCATAGAGCAAATCAAAATCCCTAGATAAGTTGAACCATCTCTATTGTAAAGTCACCATTTCATAAGCTGTAGATCAGATCGACTGTTCTTCAATTTCTCCAGCTCACAATAGAACCACCTCCGCCTGTCGAGTAGCGGGATCCACCATTATATCCCTGATCTCTCCCTCCACCACCACTATGGTTGTAACCTCCATTGCTCCTCCTGCCTCCATAACCACCACTACTCTGACCACCACCTTCATATCCACCAACACCTCCGTGATCCCCACCACCATTGATAACGCCGCCGCCTTTGTCTCCACCTTGATCTACTGATTTAACGGATGTTCCTACCCCAAGGTTCCACCATTCTTAGGGTTTCAGATTAGGTTTTAATGTTTAGGTTTATTTTAATTCTTTTTTAATTTTAGGTTTAGTTTAGGGTTTGGGGGTTTTTTAGGGTTTAGTGTTGGTTTGGGTTTAGGGTTTTGGTTTATACTTTGTGGGTTTAGGGTTTAGGGTTTAGGTAGGTTTAGGGTTTAGGATTTAGTTTTAATGTTTAGGGTTTAGGTTTAGGGTTTGGTAGGATTAGGGTTTGGGTTTAGGTTTTGTGGTTTTGAGTTTGGCTTTGGATTGGTGGTTTTGAGAGTTTATGGTTTGTGGAGTTTAGTTTAGGTTGTGGTTTTAGGTTTAGATTTAGGTTTTGGGTCAGGGTTTAGGATTTAGGGTTTTAACATATAGGGTTTACAATTTTTTTTAAATTGCAACCGACAAGTTTTAGTTTATTTATTTAGTTTATTTTATTTTTTATTTTATTTAGGTTTATTTATTTATTTATTCATTAGTTTATTTATTTTAGGTTTATTTATTTTGTTTAGGTTTTTTTATTTTAGTTTATTTTTAGGTTTAGTTTTTTATGCTTATTTTAGTTTAGTTTTATTTTTATTTTATTTTGGTTTAGGTTTTATTTTCTTTAGGTTTATGTTTAGGTTTTTTATTTTATTTTGGTTTATGTTTTAGGTTTTATTTTAGTTTAGGTTTAGGTTTATTTTTTTATTTTATTTTGTTTTAGAGTTTAGTTTAGTTTAGGATTTATTTATAGTTTAGTATTTTTATTCATTTATTTAGGTTTAGTTTTAGTTTAGGTTAATATTTTAAATTAATTTTAGGTTTAATTTTTAGGTTTATTTTAGGTTTAGGTTTTATTTAGTTTTATTTTATTTTATTTTATTTTAGGTTTATTTTACATTTATTTTATTTAGTTTTTATTTTAGGTTTATTTAAATTTTTTTTGTTTAGTTTAGGTTTTCATTTTTTTTATTTTATTAGTTTAAATTTGGGTTTAGGTTTAGGTTTTAGTTTAGGTTTTTATTTTATCTTATGTTTTTATTATATTTAGGTTTAGGTTTATTTATTTATTTATTTTTAGGTTTAATTTAGTTTCTTTTAGGTGATTTTAGGGTTTTGGGTTTTGGGTTGTTTATTTTAGTGTTTAAGATTTAGATTTAGGTTTAACATTTGGTTTGGTTTTAATGATTTAGAGTTTAGGGATTAGGGTTTAGGGTTTATGGTTTAGACTTAGGGTTTTTATTTATATTTATATATATTATTATTATTATTTTAATTAAGTAAACTTCTAGGTTTAAGTTTATTTTGTTTATTTTTTATTTATTTTAGCTTTTAAATTTTTTTATTTTTTATTCAAATTTATTTTTAATTTTATTTAGTTTAGTTTATTTATTTTAGGTTTATTTATTTTAGGTTTTATATTTTAATTTATTTTAGGTTTAAGTTTAGGTTTAGTTTTTAGTTTAGTTTTATTTTATTTTTTTTTAAGTTTTATTTTTACTTTTAGGTTTAGATTTAGGTTTTATTTTATTTTTTTTAAGTTTAGTTTATTTTAGGTTTTATTTTTTTTTATTTTAGTTTATTTTATATTTTATTTTATTTTATTTATTTATGGATTAAGTTTAGTTTATTTTAGGTTTAGGTTTTATTTATTTTAGTTTAGTTTATTTTCTTTTATTTAGGGTTTATGTTTAGATTAAGTTTAGTATATTTTTAGTTTTTTCTTAGTTTAGGGTTTAGATTTTATTTTTTATTTATTTTTAGGTTTTATTTTTAAGTTTATTTTTTAGGTTTAGGTTTTAATTTACTTTTTATTTTATTTTATTTTATTTTAGGTTTAGTTTTTATTTTATTTATGTTTTTTAGTTTAATTTAGGTTTTATTTATTTTAATTTAGTTTAGTTTTTATTTCATTTTATTTTCTTTATAGTTTAGGTTTAGGTTTTAGTTTATTTTTTTTATTTTATTTTATTTTATTTTAGTTTTAGTTTTTATTATTTATTTTATTTTTTAGGTTTTATTTAGTTTAGGTTTAGGTTTTAGCTTTTTGTGGTTTAGGGTTAGGGGGTTTAGGGTTTGATTTAGGTTTTGGGTTTTGGGTTTGGGGGTTTAGGGTTTAGGTTTTAAGGTTTTGGGTTTGGTTTAGGGTTTAGGGTTTATGTTTTAGGTTTAGTGTTCAAATTTTAGTTTAGGGTTTAGGGTTTTTGGTTTTTTCTTTTTTAATAAATAAAAAATTCAAATTCAATATTTCTTCTTTTTAATTTCATCAACCAAGTAACACAGCAAGTTTTCTAAGACACATGAGACATAGATAAAATAAGCACCATAGAGTAAAAAAACCCTACAAAACTAGAACCTGCTCTTAAATACACAATTCCATAAGCAACATATTGGATCTATTCATTCTCCATTTTCACCTAGTAGTAGGATCCACCATCATATCTGATTCTCCCTCTAACACCACCATGCAACCTCCTCCATTCCTCTCACCTCCATAACCACCATAGTCACCACCACCTCTATCCACCAACACCTCCAAATCCCCACCACCACTGATAGCCGCTTCTCAGATCCACCGATCTAGATTAAGCTTGTTTGATGGTGACCCAAGGTTGCACATTTAGGGTTTAGTTTTTTTTAGGGTTTAGGTTTATTTTTTAATTTATTTAGTTACTTTAGGTTTAGGTTTAGGGTTTGGGGTTTAGGTTTAGGGTTTAGGGTTTAGGGTTTAGTATTTGTGGGTTTTAGTTTTGGGTTTATGGTTTAGGTTTAGAGTGTTTATGCTTTTTTAGTGGGTTTTGAGTTTAGGAGTGGGTTTGTGGTTTGTGGGTTTAGTGTTTTGGCTGTGGTAGGTTTGAGGTAGGGTAGGTCAGATAGGTAGGTTTATGGTTAGGCAGTAATCAGTTATGGTTTAGTTTAGGTCAGTAAGTGGCTCAGGTTTAGGCTAGTTTTAGAGAGGACGTGCTCAGGGAGGTGGTAAGATTTAGGGTTTGGTTTAGGGTTAGGGTTAGGATTTATGGTTTTAAGATTATTAACGCAGGAAAGTTTATTTAGTTTATTTTTATTTATTTTAGTTTATCCATTTTATTTTTATTTAGTTTATTTTTTATAGTTTAGTTTATTTAGTTTAAAGCTTATTTTATAGTTTATTTTTAAGATTAGGTTTTATTTTTAATTTTATGTAGGTTTAGGTTTTTATTTTATTTTTATAGGTTTTAGGTTTTATTTTAAGTTTTTAGGTTTTATTTTTAGTTTAGGTTTAAATTAATTCTTAGTCTATTTTATTTTATTTTGTTTATGTTTAGGTTTAGGTTTTTTTTAGTTTAGTTTAGTTTATCTTAGTTTAGGTTTAGGATTATTTTATTTTTATTTTAGGATTTCGTTGTTTTATAGTTTAGTGTTTAGGTTTTATTTTTTTCTTTATTTTTAGGATTTATATTTAGGTTTATTTTTTAGGTTTAGGTTTTTTATTTTATTTTTTATTTATTTTATTTTAGATTTATTTTCTTTTATTTTAGGTTTTATTTTTATTATATTTAGGTTTTATTTTTTTTAGGTTAGTTTAAGTTTTAATTTAATTTATTTATTTTAGTTTTATTTTATTTTATTTTCTTTAACTTGGTTTTAGTTTATGTTTTATTTTATTTTATTTTTCATTTTATTTTGGTTTAGGTTTTCAATTTATTTTATTTTAGGTTTTATTTAGTTTGGTTTAGGTTTTAGCTATTTATTATTTAGGGTTTTTATTTTAGGTTTATTTTTAGGTTTTATTTTTTTGTTTAGGTTTAGATTTATTTTTAGTTTATTTTATTTTTTTAGTTTAATGTTTAAGGTTTAGGTTTAGGTTTTATTTATTTTAGTTTAGTTCATTTTATTTTAAGTTTATTATATTTTATTTTATTTATTTTAATTTTATTTTAGATAAGTTTATATTTTTCGTTCATGGTTTGATTTTATTTTATTTTTTAATTTTTGGTTTATTTTTTATGATTAGGTTTTTATTTAATTTTTATTTTATTTTATTTTAGGTTTATTTTATTTTATTTTATTTAGTTTTTTATTTTATTTAGGTTTTATCTTAGGTTATTTATTTTATTTTTTTTGTTTAGGTTTTATTTATTTTATTTTGCATCTTTTTTTATTTTATTTTATTTTATTTTAGGTTTAGGTTTTATTTTAGGTTTTTTTTTTATTTTATTTTTATTTATTTTGGTATACTTTTTTATTTATTTTATTTTTTATTATTACTTATTTTGGTTTAGGGTAAGGTAGTTGTGGTTTATGGTCAGGGAGGTTTAAGTTGGTATGATCAGTAGTGTAGGGTCAGAGTCAGTGGAGTTTAGTAGATAGGTTTTAGGTTGTGGCCTGGGTCATTAGGTGGCCTGGAAGTGTTTAGCTCAGGGTTGGGTTTTTTAGGGAAGTTTAGGTTGGCTCAGTGATTAGGTTAGTGGGGTTTAGTGGAGTGGTAGTGGTAGGGATTTTTGTTTAGGGAGGGTCAGTATTTGTGGTTTATTATGGTGTGGTTAGGTTAGTTAGTTTAATGTAGTTGGTAGTGAGTGAATTTTGTTGATATAATAACTATTTTTAAGTTTTGATGATGTTAAAGGAGAGATTAATGTTGGAGAATATCACAAATGATGTTGATTTTAATTTTAATTTCTCAGATATGTATTTATTGAGGGGAAAAATATTTATAATATAATTTTTACCCTTAACACAAACATCAATTTGTCATAATAAAATATGGGGAGATTGTTAAGAATACATTTTATATCTCTCACCATTTGATTTGATGATAACAAATCTTGTGTAATAAAGATTAATATTTTCTTTGTAGGATGAATTATTCGAATTAATCATTATGATTATCATTATTAATTTAAATTTTTATAGATAAAAAATATATTTTCTTAAAGTTGCTAGTTATTTATTTAAGATATTTCAAGAAATTCATGGGACTCAACTTGCTTCATTAAATTGAGAAAATCATATCAGTTTGGATAAGGGCTATTTGAAAATTTTCATAGGACTTGTAAAATTAAATAAATTAAAGCTCACAAAAATGAATATTTCTGCTGAATTATTTTCATCTTGTTTATTTTGATTTTTAAAATGTTTTGCCATATTTAATTTACATTATTTCCATTTTCATGAAATTATTTTATCTGATAATTTGACTTGCACTTAGTTTAGCCTTATCCATTACATCTAAACTTGAGTTTAGTTCATTTATTTCTTCTTCAATCAATTTTCACAGTTATAATAATTTATATACACTTATTTTAGCATGAGAATTAAATTATTTACTTAATTATCCAAAGTACCCTTATTGAGTTTAAAAGGAGAGAATACTAATATTATAAGTAAATTAAATGACATATCTTTTTGTTTTACAACTTTTAGTTTCCCTGATGCTTTACATTCAAATCCATTCATGTCATGCAAGCAATATTTATGAAACTCACATACTTTAAATTCTGCATCTAACATGCATGTTAGTTTATTCTTATAATTAAACCTAAGTTATTATTCATTTATGTATGCTTTGCCCAATGTTATAATGTCTTTTATTGTAGGCAAGTTTCATATGTTTGTTCATTTAGAGATCAATATAATTAAATGCTTCATCTTTGTGCATTTGGATTCTAAGGAACTAAGTTGCATTGTCCATCATCTACTTATTCAAATATTTATAATGCTACTATAAGTAGATCTAAGATTTCTTGGATACCAAAAATCTGAAATGAGATTGTATTATAGAATTGTCTTCATGATAGACTAGTGAAGACAAGTCATTAATTCGTATACAAAGCAACCTTTAATTATAATAGTATATAAGAAGGAATAATATGAGGTAAATATATATTTTGTATTATTCATTAATACCTTCCTTACATGTATTTAGGTCTTATGATTAGTTCTGTTTCATTCATGTCTAACTACTTTAGTTAAGCTTCATTTTTTTGTTTTTTTAATGAATGAGTTGTTTTAAAATATGATTTGAAAATAATTCTATAAATCACATGAATTCCATATTTTAAATATTATTTGACTTATTTTGGAATAATATTTTCATAGACTTTATGAGTTTTACATTATTTTACCAATGAATTTTTTAAATTCAATTTTAATTTTTTAAAATTGTGATAAGTAAATTTAGTTGCTACCCTATGTATCTTTTAACCTTTAAACTAAGGGTTGTTTGGGATCACTTATATTTTTTATTTTTTGTTTTATAATTTTATTTTTTTGTTTATATTTTGTTTCAAAGTAAAACATATTTGATGTATTATTATTTTTTTAAAACACTCTAAAGATCTAAAAGTAGTTTTAAGTGTTTTTAAAAAATAATTATTTTGAAAAAAAACATAAAAAATACATCAAACAAACATGTTTTTAAAGATATCATAAAAATAAAAAAACATAATTAGTTTATATTTTTGAAGATAATATGCTTTACATAATTGATATTTACAAATTTATAAGTGATTTGATCTCTTATGCCCCTTTAATAAATTTTGATTTTTGTTAGTTTATTGATTTTATCAAGTTTATTCTGCATATGTTCTGTGATCCAAGGTCAATATGCTTAATTTGAAACTCATCATTTCTTGGTATAGTTTATGATTATTAATTTTCCTTAGCTTATGTTAAAAAATGGATATAATTCATAAATTAGCTTTATGCATTAAATTGGAACAAATATAAAATTAGCTTTATGAATCATTTTGAATGATTAGAAATTTTGTAATATCTATCTTCATTATTCATAAAAATCTATCATTTTAGCCTATATTCTAAATTTAACATTTATACAATTGCATTTCATTTGATGATAAGATAATTTTAGTTGGTATCTTAAGTTATCATTACTTTCAAAAGATTATTCATTTTGATTAACTAAGTTGTAGAATATGAAAAAATTTATTTTAGAAACATGTTTGTATTCTTCTTATGCTTAATTGTATATTTTCATTGATATGACATTTGCCTTTCATTTACATGTCTAATCAAAGTTAGTTTCATATTTTAAAAAAATACAAATTGGTTTACATTAAACATAAGATAACATGTTAATTATTATTCATCTTTATCATCACATGCTTAATTTAAAACTAATTAAGGGGAGAAATTTGTTGATATAATCAACTTTTTTTTAAATTTTGATGATCTAAGGGAGAGAAAAATTAATGTTGGAGAATATCACAAATGATGTTGATTATAATTTTATTTTATCATATGCATTTATTGATGGGGAGAAAATCTTTATAATATAATTTTACCCTTCACACTAACATCAATTTGTCATCATAAAATAGGTAGATTGTTAAGAATACACTTTATATCTCTCACCATTTGATTTGATGATAACAAATCTTTTGTAATAAGATTAACATTTTCTTTGTAGGATGAATTATTCATATTAATCATTATGATTATCATTATTAATTTAAATTTTTAGATAAAAATATATTTTCTTTAATTTTAATTATTTATTTCAAGTGTTTAAGAAATTAATCGACTCAACTTGCTTCATTAAATTGGGAAAGTCATATGCTTTAGTATTTGAGAATTTCCATAGGACTTGTAAAATAAAATAAATTAAAGCTCACAAAAAATATTTGCTAAATTATTTTTATCTTATTTATTTTATTTTTAAAATATTTCACCATATTTAATTTACATTATTTTACAATTTTCATTAAATTTTCTTTGATAATTTAATTACTTGCACTTAGTTTAACCTTATTGCTTATTTAAACTTGAGTTCAATTCATTTATTTCTTATTGAATCAATTTTCATACTTATAGTAATTTGTATCCACTTATTTTAGCATGAGAATTAATTCATTTAGTTAATTATCCAAAGTACCCTTTTATTTTAGGGTTTACAATTTTAGGGTTTAAAGTCTAGGGTTTAGGGTTGTAGGTTTAGGGTTTAGGTATTGTTTATGTTTATAGGGTTTAGGTTTAGGTTTTTTAGTGTTTTTAAATTTGGTAAACAATAGTTTTGGTTTTAGTTTTTTAGTTTATTTTTTTATTTTATTTAGTTTATTTTATTTTATTTTTATTTAGATATTTTTAATTTTTTTTATTTAGTTTTTTTTTTTATTAGTTTCTTTTTTTTAGGTTTAGTTTAGGTTTATATATTGCTTTTTTTAGTTTAGTTTATTTTAAGTTTAGGTTTATTTTATTTTTGTTTAGGTTAGGCTAATTTTATTATTTTATTTAAGTTTTAGGTTTATTTTAGGTTTTAGGTTTTATTTTAGGTTTAGGTTTTTATTTATTTTATGTTTAGGTTTATATTTTATTTTTATTTAGGTTTAGTTTATTTTTTATTTATTTTTTATTTTATTTTAGGTTTTATTTACTTTTATTTTATTTTATTTAGATTTATTTTCTTTATTTTCATTTAGTTTTATTTTATTTAGGTTTTTTAGGTTTATTTTATTTTTTTATTTAGGTTTTTATTTTATTTAGTAGTTTTTATTTTATTTTATTTTTTTAAGTTTAGTTTAGGTTTAATTTAGTTTAGATTTTATTTTTATTTTATTTTATTTATTTAGGATTTATTTACATTTTAGGTTTATTTAGTTTGGTAGTTAGGTTTTAGGTATGGTTTAGTGAATGGGTATTTATGGTAGTTTAGGTTATGGTTATTAGGGTTTTATGTTAGGGGGTTTATTTTATTTTGTATTTTAAGTTTAGGTTTTAGTTTATGGTTTAGGTTTTATTTTATTCTTTAGTTTTTTAGGTTTAGGTTTATTTAGTTTTATATATTTATTTTATTTTATTTTATTTTTCATAGTTTTATTTTATTTAGGCTTTATTAAATTTATTTTATTTATTTAGTTTAGTTTAGGTTTTATTTTTATTTTAGTTTAGTTTTATTTTATTTTATTTATTTTAGTATTTATCCATGTTTAGGTTTTATTTATTTTATTTTTTATTTTTAGGTTTAGGCTTTTAGGTTTTATGGTTTGTGGTAAGAGGTTTAGGGTTTAGGTTTTGGTTTAGGGTCAGGGTTGATTAGGTTTAGGTTTTGGTATGGGCAGTTTGGTAAAGATTAGGTTTAGCATTTAAGGTTTAGGGTTTAGTGGTATTTAGGGTAGGGTTTGGTGGGTTTTATTTTATTCATTTAGGATTTAGGTTTAGGTTTTTTAGGGTTTAGGTTAGTAGGGTAGGTTTAAGGTTTAGTTTAGAATTTGGGGTAAGTTTTATGATTTTAGGGAGTTTAGGGTCAGTATTAGTTTAGGTTTAGG
Source organism: Cymbidium sinense (assembly GCA_021442155.1). Classification (NCBI taxonomy): domain Eukaryota; kingdom Viridiplantae; phylum Streptophyta; class Magnoliopsida; order Asparagales; family Orchidaceae; genus Cymbidium; species Cymbidium sinense. The sequence continues at coordinate 50,001 of JAKCPB010001668.1, forward strand.
TTTAAATTTTTGGGGTTTGTGGCATTATTTAGGGCTTAGGTTTAGGTTAATGGTTTAGGTTTTAGTGTCTAGGGTTTTATATTTTTGTTTTATTTATTTTTATTTTTTTATGTAAAATTTACATTTATAGGTTCAAGTTTTTTATTTAGGTTTTGGTTTTTTAATAGAGAATAATTTAGATTCAACATTTCTTATTTTTGATTTCATCAACCAAGTAACACACCAAGTTCTTAAGACACAAGATGAATATAGATAAAATGAGCGTTAATGGTGATGTTCCATCAAGGTTCCCCATTCTGTGGTTTACCTTATGTTTAGTTTATTAGTTTTTATTTTTTTTAATTTATTTAGTTAATTTAGTTTAGGTTTTTGGGTTTAGGTTTAGGGTTTAGGTTATATTTTAGGTTTAGGGTTTAGGTTTTTATGGTTTTAGGTTTATGATTTAGGTTTTAGGGTTTGGGTTTTAGGTTCGATTACATTTTAGGTTTATGGTTTTGGGTTTTTAAGAGAGAACAAACTAGATTCAACATGTTCTCTTTTTGATTTCATCAAGTAACAGAAGTTTTCTAAGACACAAGTGACAACATAGATAAAAATGAGCACGATAGCAAATAAAACCTTATATCTAGAACCATCTCAACTCTAAGGATCTTTAGAAAAGGTGATCGGATCGACCTTTCTTCATTTTCTCCAATCGGATTTTATTTTAGTTTATTTAGGGTTTAGGGTTTAGGTTTTAGGTTTAGGTTTTAAGGTTGTGTTTAAGGTTTTGGTTTGGTTTTAGGTTTAGGTAATTTGGGTTTAGGTTACAATTTTTAAATTAAATAAACTTTGAGTTTAGGTTTATTTAGTTTATTTTTTTATTTATTTTAGTTAATTTCATTTTTTTTATTTTATTTAGTTTATTTTTATTTTTAGATATTTATTTTATTTTAGATTTATTTATTTTAGCCTGTATTTTATTTTAGATTTTTTTAGCTTTATGTTTTAATTTTAGGTTTAATTTTAGTTTAGTTTTATTTTATTTCATTTTTTTGGTTAGGTTTTATTTTTTTATTTGGTTTAGGTTTATTTATGCTTTATTTTATTTTTTTAGGTTTAGGTTTTAGTTTTATTTAGTTTATTTTCAAGTTTTATTTTTTTAGTTTATTTGTTTTATTTTATCATTTTATTAGTTTAGGTTTAGGTTTAGTTTAGCTTATTTTAGGTTTTTTAGGTTGGTTTAGTTTATTTTTTAGTTTAGGTTTAGGTTTATTTCATTTTATTTTAGGTTTATTTTTTTTTAATTGGGTTTTGTTTTTATTTTACTTGGTTTATTTTAGGTTTTATTGTTTAGTTTTTATTTAGGTTTTGTTTTATTTAATTTTTTATTTTATTTTATTTTAGGTTTAGTTTTATTTTATTTAGGTTTTATTTTTAGATTATTTTAGGTTTTATTAATTTTATTTATTTTAATTTTTTATTTTATTTTTTTTCTTTAGTTTAGTTTAGTTTATTTTAATTTATGTTTTTATTTTATTTATTTTGGTTTTGATTTTATTTATTTTATATTTTAGGTTTATTTAGTTTAGGTTTAGGTTTTTTATTGTTTTAGTGTGTTTTAGGTTTAGTTTTGGTTTTTTTTGGTTTTAAAGTTTAGGTTTAGGGTTTAAGATTTAGGTTTAGGGTTTAGTTTAGGGTTTAGGGTAAGGTTTAGGTTGTTTAAAGGTTGGGTTTTGATTTTATTTTTAAAGAGGACAAATATATTCAACATTTCTTCTTTTTATTTATTTAGTTTATTTTATTTCATTATTTTATTTTTTTTTATTTATTTATGTTTATTTGTTAATTTATTTAGTTTTATTTATTTTAAGTTTATTTATTTTAGTTTAGATTTTTTTTATTTTAGTTTTTTTTTTTATGTTTAGGTTTTGGTTTATTTATTTTTTTTTAGTTAAGTTTTATTTTATTTTATTTTTTAGTTTAGGTTTGGTTTTGGGTTTATTAGGGAGTTTAGGTGTGGTTTAATGGTTTAGTTTAGTGTGGTTTTTTAAATTAACAAACATGAGTTTAGGTTTATTTATTTATTATTTTATTTTATTAAGTTTTTTATTTTTTTAGTTTTATTTTAGGTTTATTTATTAGTTTATTTTTGTTTAGGTTTAGGTTTATTATTTTTTTAGTTTAGTTTTATTTTATTTTTATTTTTAGGTTTAGTTTTATTTTTTATTTTTTTAGGTTTGTGGTTTTTTTAGGTTTATTTTAGGTTTTTATTTTAGGTTTATTTTAGGTTTAGTTTTATTAGTTTTAGTATTTTTTTATTTATTTTATTTTTATTTATTTAGGTTTAGTTTTATTTTATTTAGTTTATCTTTTATTTATTTTATTTATTTTATTTTAGTTTAGTATTGGTTTATTTTATTTTATTTATTTTATTTGGTTTTATTTTTTTTAGGTTTTATTTTTTAGTTTTATTTATTTATTTAGGTTTTTTATTTATTTTTTATTTATATTTTATTTAGTAGTTTTTATTTTATTATTTAGTGGTTTTAATAGGTATTTGATTATTATTTAGTGGTATTATTTATTTATTTTTTATAGGTTTAAGTTTTTTAGAGTTAGGTATCATGTAGGTTAAGTAAAGGTCAGTGGGTTTAGATTGTAGTTTAGAATAGTTAGGTTTTTTTTAGGATTTTAGGTTTAGGTTTTAGGAGTTTAGGGTTTAGTTTAGGGTTTCTGAGGGTTTAGCACGGTTTAAGTATAAGATTTGGGGTTTAAGGTTGGGTTAGCTTAGGGTTTTCTTTTAGGTTTAGTTTAAGTTTGAGTTTAGACTTTGGTTTAGTTCTTTTCAGGTTTAGTTTAAGGTTTAGTGTTTTATTTTTGGTTTAAGGTTCAGTTTAGGGTTTGGGTAGGGTTTGTATTTAGGGTTTAGGGTTTTAGGGTTTTAGGTTTTAAATTTGGGTTTAGAATTTGGGTTTGGTTTAGGGTAGAGTTTGGGGTTTAGAGTTTAGGGTTTTTTTAAGGTAATCCCAAAAAAATAAAAAATAAAACATAAAACTTAAACTAAAAGAAACCTAAACCTAAAAAAAAAATAAAATAAACCTGACTAAACTAAAATAAATAAAACCTAAACCTAAACTAAATAAAATAAAATAAACTAGAAATAAACCTAATCCTAAACCAAGAAATAAAACCTAAAAATAAACCTAAAAAAACCTAAAACCTAATAAAAAAAAAATAATATAAAACCTAAACCTAAAAATAAGAAATAAAACCTAAACTAAAATAAAATAAAATAAAACTCCACTAAAAATAAACCTAAACATAAACCTAAACCTAAAATATAAACAAAAAATAAAAAAAACCTAAACTAAAATAAATAAACCAAAAAATAAAATCAAAATTAAATAAAAAAATAAACATAAATAAAAATAAAAAATAAAATAAACTAAAATAATTAAAAATAAGCTAAATAAACTAAATAAACCTAAACCTGCTAGTTTACTTAATTTTTTTAAAAAAAAAAACCTAAAACCCTATGCTAACCATAAACCCTAAACTTTAAAAACCCTAAACCCAAAAGCCTAAACACTAAACCCTAAACCCTAACCCTAAACCCCTAAACCCTAAAACCCTAAACCCTAAAACCCTAAACCCCAAACCCCAAACCATACACCCTAAAAACCTAAAAACCAAAACATAAACTAAATAAAATCTTAAAATAAAATATATAAATAAACCTAAACCTAAATAAAATAAAAAATAAAATAAAATAAAATCTAAACTTAAAGCTAAAAAATAAAATAAAATAAACTAAAATGAAATAAATTAAAACCTAAACTAAACTAAAATAAATAAAATAACCTAAGAATAAAACCTAAATATAATAAAATTAAACATAAAATAAAAGTAAAATAAACCTAAAATAAAATAAAATAAAACAAAATAAAACCTAAACCTAAAAATAAACCTAAAATAACTAAACCTAAACCTAAACTAAAAAAAAATTTAAACCTAAAATAAAATAAACCTAAACCTAAACTTGAACCTAAACTAAAATAAACTAAACCTAAACCTAAGCCTAAACTAAATAAAATAAAATAAACTAAAAATAAACCTAAACTTAAACCTAAAAAATAAACTAAAATAAAAAAACTAAAATAAATAAACCTAAAATAAATAAACTAAACTAAATAAAAATAAAAAAAACTTAAATAATAATAAAAAAATAAAATAAATAAAAAGTAAACTAAACAAAACCTAAACCTACAAGTTTACTTAATTTTAAAAAAATGCTAAACCCTAAACCCTAAAAAACCCTAAACCCTAAACCCAAAACCCTAAAAGCATAAACCCTAAAACCCTAAACCCTAAACCCTAAACTAAACCCTAAATCCTAAACCTTAAACACTAACCCTAAACCCTAAACCCTAAACCCCAAACCCTAAACCTAGACCTAAAGTAACTAAATAAATTAAAAAATAAACCTAAACCCTAAAACCTAATAAACCTAAACCTAAATCTAAACCTTAAGAATGGGTAAAACCTTGATGGCAGGAACATCATCAAATCGCTTAGTCAAGATCACATGGAGGCTAAGGTGGAGTGGTTATCGGAGTGGTGGTGGGGGATTTGGAGGTGATGTTGGATATGGAGGTGGTGGTCAGAGTAGTGGTGGTTATAGAGGCGGGAGGAGCAATGAAGGTTACTTTCGTGGTGGTGGCGGAGGGAGAGATCAAAGATAAGATGGTGGATCCCGCCAAAAGCAGGGATTCCATGGGAACTGGAAAAGTGAAGATCGCATCCAATCACGCTATGGAACTATATAAACTAGAGATGGTTCTAGTTATCAGGGTTTATGAGTTGCTCATGTGTGCTCACTTTTGATCTTTATCGTAGCTTGTGTCTTAGAAAACTGCTATGTTACTTGGTTGATGAAATCAAAAGAAGCAATGTTGAATCAATTTATTCTTTGTTAAGAAAATAAACCAAAACCTAAACCTAAAACTAAACCCTAAACCCAAACCCTAAACCCTAAAAAACCCTAAACCCTAAACCCTAAACCCTAAACCCTAAACCATAAACCCTAAACCTTAAATCCTAAACCCTAAACCCTAAACCAAAAAAAAACCTAAACCCTAAAACCTAAACCCAAAAAAAAACCTAAACCCTAAACTAAACCCTAAACTCTAACCCTAAACCCTAAACCCTAAAAAGATAAAAACTTAAACCTAAATTAAATAAAACCTAAAAATAAAATAAGTAAAAAACCTAAACAAATAAATAAAATAAAATAAAATAAAAACATAAACTAAAACCTAAACCAAAACCTAAACATAAACCTAAACCTAAAAAGAAAATAAAATAAAAATAAAAAATAAACTAAAATAAAATAAATAAAACCTAAACTAAACTAAAATTAAAACCTAAAATAAAATAAACTAAAACAAAATAAAAATAAAATAAACCTAAAATAAAACAAAATAAAAACCAAAACCTAAAAAATAAACCAAAAAATAAATAACAAATAAAACCTATACCCCTTTTAAAAAAAAAACTAAACCTACAATAAAAATAAAATAAACCTAAACCTAAACTAAATTAAACTAAACTAAAAGAAATAAAACCTAAAATTAAACCTAAACCAAAACAAAATAAAATAAAATAAACCTAAACCTAAATTAAAAAATAAAACATAAAAATAAACTAAAAAAAAAACCTAAAACCTAAACCTAAGAAAATAAAATAAAACTTAAACCTAAACCTAAAATAAAAAATAAAACCTAAACCTAAAAAAAAATAAAATAAACTAAAACTAAACTAAAATAAACCTAAACCTAAATCTAAAAAAATTAACTAAAAAAAAAACTAAAAAAAATAAATAACCCTAAAATAAATATACAAAAATAAATAAAAATAAAATAAATTAAAATAAATAAAAAATAAACTAAATAAACATAAACATATTAGTTTGCTTAATTAAAAATAAAAAATCTTAACCCTAAATTCTAAACCCTAAAATTAACACTAATCCCTAAACCCTAAACCCTAAATGCTAAATCCTAAAACCTACAACCCTAAACCCTAAACCCTAAATGCCAAACCCTAAACCCTAAACCCTAAATCCTAAACCCTAAAACCTACAACCCTAAACCCTAAACCCTAATCCCTAAAAACCTAAACCTTAAAACCCTAAAAACCTAAATCTGAAAATAAACTAAACCTAAAATAAAAGAAATAAACATAAAAATAAATAAACTAAAAACTAAACTATAAAATAAAAATAAAAAAACCTAAAATAAATTAAAATAAAAATCTAAACCTAAAAAATAAACTTAAAAATAAAACTTAAAAAAAAATGAAAAATAAAACCTAACCCTAAACCCAAAACCCTAAACCCTAAAACCCTAAACACTAAACCCTAAACCCTAAACCATAAAACCCTAAACCTTAAATCCTAAACCCTAAACCCTAAACCCAAAAAAAAACTAAACCCTAAACCCTAAACCCCAAACCCTAAATATTAAACCCTAAACTAACCCTAAACTCTAACCCTAAACCCTAAACCATAAAAAGCAAAAAACTTAAACCTAAATTAAATAAAACCTAAAAATAAAATTAATAAAAAACCTAAACCAAAATAAATAAAATAAATTAAAATAAAAACATAAACTAAAACCTAAACCTAAACATAAACATAAACCTAAACCTAAAAAGAAAATAAAAAAATAATAATAAACTAAAATAAAATAAATAAAAACCTAAACTAAACTAAAAATTAAAAAACCTAAATAAAATAAAAACTAAAACTAAAATAAAATAAAATAATCCTAAAATAAAATAAAATAAAAACTAAATAAAAACCAAAACCTAAAAATAAAACCAAAAAATAAATAAAAAATAAAACCTAAACTCGAACTAAAAAAAACTGAACCTAAAATAAAATAAAATAAACCTAAACCTAAACTAAATTAAACTAAACTAAAATAAATAAAACCTAAACTAAACTGAACCTAAAAAAATAAAGAAAATAAACCAAAAAAATAAACCTAAACTAAAAAAAATGTAAAATAAACCAAATAAAACCTAAAACCTAAACCTAAAAAAATAAATTAAAAACTTAAACCTAAACCTAAAAATAAAAAAATAAAACTAAAACTAAACTAAGAATAAACCTATATCTAAACCTAAATATAAAAAGATAACTAAATAAAACCTAAACTAAAATAAATAATCCTAAAATAAATAATCCTAAAATAAATAATCCTAAAATAAATAAAATAAAATAAATAAAAATAAACTTAAATCAAAATAAAAATAAAATAAACTGAAATAAATAAAAAATAAACTAAATAAATATAAACATACTAGTTTACTTAATTAAAAATAAAAAAAGAAAAAAAAAACATAAAAACATAAAAAAATTCTTAACCCTAAATCCTAAACCCTAAAATTAACTCTAATCCCTAAACCCTAAACCCTAAACCTACAACCCTAAACTCTAAACCCTAAACCCTAAAATCCTAAACCCTAAACCCTAAACCCTAAAACCCTAAACCCTAAACCCTAAACCCTAAAAAACCCTAAACCTTAAACCCTAAAATCCCAAACCTTAAACCCTAAACTTTAAACCCTGAACCCTAAACCCTAAATCCTAAAACATACCACCCTATATGCTAAACCCTAAATGTCAAACCCTAAACCCTAAACCCTAAATCCTAAACCATAAAACCTACAACCCTAAACCCTAAACCCTAAACCCTAATCCATAAAAACCTAAACCGTAAAACACTAAAAACCTAAACCTTAAAACTCTAAAAACCTATATCTGAAAATAAAGTAAACCTAAAATAAAAAAATAAACATAAAAATAAATAAACTTAAAAATTAAACTAAAATAAAATAAATAAAAAGTTAAACTAAACTATAAAATAAAATAAACCTAAAAAATAAAACCTCAATAAGATAAAATAAAATAAAATAAAATAAAATAAATAAATTAAAATAAAACCTAAACCTAAAAAATAAACTTAAAAATAAAACTTAAAATAAATAAAAAATAAAACCTAAACCCTAAACCCTAAACTAAAAAAAACACCTAAACTTAAAATAAACAAAATAAAAGAAACCTAAACCTAAACTAAAATAAATAAAACCTAAACCTAAACCTAAAATAAATTAAGCCTAAACCCTAAACTAAATAAAATAAAATAAACAAAAAATAAACCTAAACTTAAACTAATTATTAAAGCCTAAAAATAAACATAAAATAAAAACCTAAACCAAAACCTAAAATAAAATAAACCAAAACCTAATAAAAAAAAAAAAAAATAAAATTAAAATAAAACTAAACTAAAAAATAAACATAAACTTTAACCTAAACATAAAAAATAAACTAAAATGAAAAACTTAAACTAAAATAAATAAACATAAAATAAATAAACTAAACTAAATCAAAATAAAAATTGAACCTAAATTAAAATATAAAATAAACTAACCAAACTAAATAACCTGAAACCCTAAACCCTAAACTAAACACTAAATCATAGAGCCTAAACTCAAAAAACTAACACTAAACCCTAAACCCTAAACCCTAAACCTTAAAAAACCCTAAACCCTAACCCCTAACCCTAACCCTAAACTCTAAACCCTAAATAATAAAATGCTAAACCTTGAACCCTAAACTAACCTTAAACCCTAAACCCTAAACCCTAAACCCTAAAACCCTAAGCCTAAACTAAAACCCTAAACTAAACTTAAACCCCAATCAACCTTAAACTGATAACCCTAAACCCTAAACCCTAAACCATGAACTAAACCTAAAACTAAACCCTAAAGCCTAAAACTAAATGTTAAACCTAAACCCTAAACTTAAAAAACCTAAACCCCAACCCTAAACCTACAAACCTACAAACACTAAACCCTGAATCCTAAACCCTAAACCCTATATCCTAAATCCTTCAAACCTAAAAACTAAAACCTAAACTAAATAAAACCAAAAAATAAAATAAAAAAAAACCTAAACTGAAATAAAATATTAAAAAAGAAAAACCAAAATTAAACCCTATACCTAAACATAAAAATATAAGAAAATAAAAAATAAAAAATAAACAAAAATAAAATAAATAAAAACCTAAACTAAACTAAAAAAATAAACCTAAGAATAAAAATATAAATAAAATAAGATCTAAATGTTAACCCTAAATAAAATAAACCAAAAATAAAATACACTAAAAACTAAAAAAAACCTAAACCTAAATGATAAACCTAAAATTAAATAAAAAATAAAACCTAAACCCTATACTAAAAAAAACCTAAACCTAAAATAAACTAAAATAGAAAACCTAAACTAAAATAAATAAATCTAAAATAAATAAAAATAAATAATAAACATAAATAAAAATAAAAAATAATGTAAACTATAAAAAAAATAAACTAAATATACTAAATAAACTTAAACCTATGAGTTTTCTTAATTTTTTTAAAAAAAACCTTAAACCCTATATTCTAAACCCTAAACCTTAAACCCTAAACCCTAAATCCTATAATCCTAAACCCTAACAAACCCTAAGCCCTAAACCCTAAACCCTAAACCTTAAACCCTAAAACCCTAAACCCTAAAACCCTAAACCATAAAACCCTAAACCCTAAACCCTAAACACTTACCCTAAACCCTAAACCCTTAACACCAAAACCTAAAGTAACTAAATAAATTAAAAAATAAATGTAAACCCTAAAACCTAATAAACCTAAACCTAAACCCTAAGAATGTGCAGAACCTTGATGACAGGAACATCACCATCAACCAGGCTCGGTATAGAATTGGCGATGGAGGTGAAGGCGGAGGCGATGGTTATCATGGTGGGTGGAGGTGGGTGGATATGGAGGGTGGTTGGAGCTGGTGATTATGGAGGTGGGATGAGCGATGGAGGTTATAGCCATGGTGGTGGTGGATGGAGAGATCATGGATATAATGGTGGATCCTACTAGTCGAGAGGCCAGGGTGGTTTTGATGGGAACTAGAGAAACTAAAGAATGGCCAATCTGATATGCTCCTTATGTAAATAAACATAAACATAAACCTAAATCTAAAAAATAAACTAAAATAAAAAACCTAAACTAAAATAAATAAACTAAACTAAAAGAAGTCAACCTAAATAAAAATAAATTTAAAAAATTAAATAAACTAAATAAACAAAAACCTACTAGTTTACTTAATTAAAAAAGCCCCAAAACCCAAAACCCTAAAACTAACCCTAAACCCTAAAAAACCCTAAACCCTAAACACTAACTCTAAACCCTAAACCCTAAATAAAATAAACCTAAAATAAAATAATTAAAACTAAATAAAAACCTAAACATAAATAATAAACCTAAAATAAATAAAAAATAAAACATAAACTCTAAACTAAAAAAAACTTAAACCTAAAATAAAAATAAAATAAACTTAGACCTAAACTAAATAAACTAAACTAAAAAAAAAAAAAAAAAACTAACTGAACCTAAACTAAATAAAATAAAATAAACTAAAAATAAACCTAAACTTAAACTAAAAAAATAAAAACCAAAAATAAACCTAAAATAAATCCTAAAACCTATACCTAAGAAAATAATATAAAAAATAAAACCTAAAACTAAAAACAAAAAATAAAACCTAAACCTAAAAATAAAATAAACTAAAGTAAAAAAACTAAACTAAAATAAATAAACCTAAAATAAATAAACTAATCAAAATAAAAATTAAAATTAAACCTAAATAGAAAATACATTAAAATAAATAAAGATAAACTAAGAAAACTAAATAAACTTAAACCTCTTTACTTGATTTTAAAAAAGAACCTAAACCCTAAATCCTAAACCTAAACTACAACCATAAACCTAAACCCTAAAATCCTATACCCAAAATCCTAAACCCTAAACACTAAACTAACCCTAAACCCTAACACCTAAACCTAAACTAAACCTATACTTAATCTAACCCTAAACCTAATCTGTCCCTAAGCCCTATACCTTAAACCCTAAAAACTCTAATCCCTAAAGCCTAAACCATAAACCCTAAACTAACCCTAATCCCTAAACCCTAAACCCTAAACCCTAAACCCTTAAAACCTTAAATACTAAATCCTGAACACTAAACCCTAAACCCTAAACCCTAAACCTAACTAAACCTAAAGATTAAAGCTAAAGCTAAACCTATATTTTAAAACCTAAAAGCCTAAACCTAAACTAAATAAACCTAAACTAAATAAATAAATAAATAAAAAATAATAAATAAATAAATAAAAACTTAAACTAAAACCAAAACTTAAACCTAAAAATAAAATAAAATCAAAATAAAAAATAAACAAAAATAAAATAAATAAAACCTAAACTAAACTAAAAAGTAACAAACCTAAATAAAATAAAAATTTAAAATAAAATAAACTTACAATAAAATAAAATAAAAACTAAATAAAATCCTAAACATAAAAATAAACTTAAATGAAAGCCTAAAAGTAAATAAAAATAAATGAATCAAAAATAAAATAAATAAAACCTAAACTAACTAAATAAAATAAAATAAACCTTAAAAAAGACCTAAATAAAATAAAATAAAACTAAAAAACCTAAAGTTAAAAAAATAATCCTAAAAAATAAAACCTAAAATAAATAAAAATAAAACCTAAACCTTAAACTAAAATAAAACCTAAACTTAAACCTAAAGAAAATAAAACCTAAACCATAAACTAAATAAAATAAATTAAATCAAAACTTAAACCTAAACTAAAAAATACCTGAAAATAAACCTAAAATAAAAGCCTAAAACCTAAACCTAAACCTAAATATAAAAAATCAAACTTAAACCTAAAAAATAAAATAAAAATAAAACTAAACTAAAAAATAAACATAAACATAAACATAAACCTAAAAATTAAACTAAAATAAAAAACCTAAACTAAAATAAATAAACCTAAAATAAAAAACAAAACTAAATAAAAATAAAAAATAAACCTAAAAAAATATTAAAAACTATGATTGATATAAAATAAACTAAATAAACCTAAACAAATCATTTAACTTATTTTTTTTTAAATAAAACCCTAAACTTTAAAATGTAAAACTAACCCTAAACCTAAAACCCTAAACCCTAAACATGAAACAGTAAATCCTAAAACTAACTCTAAACCCTAAGCACTAAACCATTAACCCTAAACCTTAAAAAACCCTAAACCATTAACCCTAAAACCTAAACCTTAAACCCTAAACCCTACCACTAAACCTAAACCCTAAAAAAAATAATCTTAAAATAAAAAAATAAAAAACTAAATAAAAAATTAAACTAAATAATAAACCTAAATATAAATAAAAAATAAAACCTAAACTAAAAAAACCTAAACCAAAAATAAAAATAAAATAAACCTAAACCTAAACAAAAATAAATGAAACCTAAACCTAGAATAAACTAAACCTAAACTAAATAAAATAAATAAACTAAAAAATAAAACTAAACTAAACTAAAAAATAAAACTTAAAATAAACCTAAAATAAAACCTAAAACCTAATCCTAAAAAAATAAAATAAAAATGTGAACCTCAGCCTAAAAATAAAAAATAAAATTGAAACCTACAAAAATAAAATAAAAATAAAGCAAAACTAAAAAAATAAACATAAACCTAAACCTACAAAAATAAACTAAAATAAATAAACCCAAAATAAAAAACTAAATAAAAAATAAAATAAAATTAAACCTAAATAAAAAATAAATAAATAAAAGTAAACTAAATAAACCTAAACCCACGGTTCACTTAATTTTAAAAGTTAAACCCTAAACCCTAAACTCTAATCACTAAATCAGCCCAAACCCTAAACTAACAACCCTAAACCACAAACTAAACCCTAAAAAACTCTAAACCCTAACTAAACCTTAAACCTTAAACCCTAAAACACTAAATCCTAAACCCTAATCTAACCCTAAACCCTAAACTAACCCTAATACCTAAACCCTAAACCCTCAAAAACTTAAACCCTAAAGCATAAACACTAAACCCTAAACCTAAACCCTAAACCCTAACCCTAAATCCAAAATCCTAAAACCTAAAAATCCTAAACCCTAAACACTAAACCCTACATCCTAAAAACCAAAACTTAAACTAAATAAAACCTAAAAATAAAATAAATAAATAAACCTAAAACTAAATAATAATAATAATAATAATAATAATAATAATAATAATAATAATAATAATAATAATAATAATAATAAACATAAACTAAAACTTAAACTTAAACTTAAAAGTAAATATAATATAAAAATAAATTTATATAAAATAAAATAAATAAAACTAAACTAAACTAAAAAATAAGAAACCTAAATAAAATAAAAAACTAAAATGAAATAAACCTAAAATAAAATAAAATAAAACAAAATAAAAAAAACTTAAATAAAATAAGCTTAAAAATAAATAAAAATAAAACCTAAACCTTAAACTAAAAAAAACTTAAACCTAAAATAAAAATAAAATAAACAAAATAAAATAAACCTAAACCTAAACTAAAATAAATAAAACCTAAAATAAACTAAACCTAAACCTAAGCCTAAACTAAATAACATAAATTATACTAAAAATAAACCTAAACTAAAACTAAAAAATAAAACCTAAAAATAAACTTAAAATAAAAGCTTAAAACCTAAACCTAAAAATGTAAAATAAAAACCTAAACATAAACAAAAAAAAAAAAAATAAAACATAAACCCAAAAAATAAAATAAAAATAAAACTCAACTAAAAAATTAAACCTAAACCTAAAAAATAAATAAAAATAAAAAACTTAAACTAAAATAAAAAACAAAAATAAATAAACTAATCTAAGTAAAAAAAATAAACCTAAATAAAAATGTAAAATAAAATAAACTCTAATAAATAAAAAATTAATGAAATAAATCTAAACCTACCGGTTTACTTAATTTAAAAAAAACCCTAAACCCTAAATCCTATAACTAACCCTAAAACCTAAACCCTAAACCTACGCCCCTAAACCTACAACCCTAAACCCTAAACCATAAAACCCTAATCTCTAAACCCTAAACCCTAAACCCTAAACCCTAAACCCTAAACCCTAAATCCTAAACCCCTAAACTCTAAAAGCATAAACCCTAAACCCTATAATGCTAAATCATAAACCCTAACCCTAACCCATAAAACCTACAACCCTAAACCCTAAACCCTAAACTAACTCTAAACCCTAAACCCTAAACTAACCTTAAACCTAAACCCTAAGAATGGGCGTAACCTTGAACAGAATATCACCATCAACCAGCTGCCAGATCTGGTGGAGTGAAAAGGGAGGCACATCATAATGGTGGTGGGGATCTCGAGGTGTTGGTGGATATGGAGGTGGCGGTCGAGCAAGGTGGTTATGGAGGAGGAGAAGATGGAGGTTACAACCATGGTGGTGGTGGAGGGAGAGATTGGGGATATGATGCGGATCCCGCCACTGACAAAGGGGATGGTTCTGATGGGAAGAGAAATTGAAAGATTGATCGATCCGCTACTTATGGAACTCTGTCTTTATAGTAGAGATGGTTCTACTTATCTTGGGTTTTAATTTGTTGTATGGGTGCTCATTTTTTATCTATGTCATCGCTTATGTTTTAGAAAACTTGGGGTGCTACTTGGTTCATAAAATTTAAAATAAGAAATGTTGAATTTGAATTTATTCTCTATTAAAAAAACCTTAAACCCTAAACCCCAAACCCTAAAACTTAACCCTAAATCCTAAACTAAAACTTAAACCATAAACCTAAAACCTAAGTCCTAAACCCTTAACCCTCAACCCTAAACCCTATACCCTAAACCCTAAACACTAAATCCTAAACACTAAACCCTAAACCCTAAACCTTAAACCTACACCCTAAACCCTAAACCATTAACCCTAAACCCTAAACCCTAAAACCTTAAACCCTAAACCTTAAACCATAAATAATAAAACTCTAAACCTTAAACCCTAAAACCTACCAACCTTAAACCCTAAACCCCAAACCCTAAACCTAAACCCTAAACCCTAAACCCTAAACTCTAAACCCTAAACTAACCCTATGCCCTAAACTGTAAATGAGCCCTAAACCTTGAACCCTAAACTAACCCTAAACCTTAAATAAAGATGTCATTAGAAGTATATCTAAAGAATAAACTAATCCTAACATTGTTATGGTAGCTAAAGAAAATGCATTCATTGGACTTCCCTTGACTATTAAAGATTTTAATACTCTAAACCCTAATCCTAAATCATATTATAATACCATATATTATAAGATAATGCATCATATATTTGAGCATGTAGTGATGTGATTTTAGATGTTATAAGATGTTTTGAAATGTTTTAGTATATTATGGTATTGTTCCTATAGTTTATATTAATATAAATCATAAAAATGTTGATTTAATAAATCATATGATGAAATTTGTTAAATATGAAGTGGGAAATAGTTGTAGTACCAAAGGTGTTCTATGCCACTTATACTATAAAAAGTAAGATTTTATGTTCAAAATAAATATTATATGTTGTAGCATAGTATAGCATCATATATCATAATATATTATTTTGCATTTTAAATTCTTTTAGTATTTTACAATCATGCTGTTGAGCCTACACTAGCATTATTTATAAAAATGTTGATTTAGACTTTAAAATGGTTGAATTTGGCCAAATTCATAATAGTAGAGCATGGCATCATAATATATTATTTTAACTTAAAATATGTAAGTGATATGACTAAAATATATAGTTTTTATTATTTTGACTAATTTTATGATTTTTTATCTTAAGAAATCCCTTATGATGTGATATGCAATATAATATAATATAATATCATAGTGTATTATAATATAGGATGCCATAAAATAGTGTAGCATCATGCATTATAGCATACTATTGTGTATTACTACTTGTTGTTTAGCATATATTTTAGTATGATATAGTAGAGTTTGTACTTGTATTATTCATATAAATACTAATTTATAGGTGAGATGATGGGATTTGGCCAAATTTAAGCTTTAGGGAACATCATTGGGTGCTATGGTGTGTCATTTAATCAAAAGAATGGAATTTTGCATCCAAAATAAATATTCATTTTCACCCAAATTTTATAAATTTTTTTTAAAAGTGATTCATTTTAAGGTGTAATGTAAGATAATATATTATATGAAAGCATATTAAAATATAATGTACATAACAATATAACTTCACATATATATGAATCTGGTGGTGTGTTACTAAATGTTATTGTACATTTTAGTATGTTTTACTTTTGTTATAATACATTGGGTCAAAACTCACAAAAATGTTAATTTTGAAGGTTAAGATGGAAAATTTTGGCCAAATTCATAGCATACACTAAGAACACCAAAATTATGCTATTTTGTACCATTTATAATAGAAAATAAATAATTTTACAAAAATGAACATTATTCATATTTTGAGAAAATGTTCTTATTTGTTACTTTTATGTGATTCTAATGAAGTGTAATGTTGGACAATATATTATATTATAGCAAATTATAATATAACATCATATATTATAGTATAATATAGTGTGTTAATTCACACTATAATATTTTTAGTGTGATATTGTATAGTTAGTTTGAGCTTGCACCATCACAAATCATAAAATGGTTATCATAATGTTAAGATGATGTAATTTGAAGGAATGCATTGTTAGGAATTTTGGTGAAGTATTAAAGGTCTGCATAAGAGAAGAAATAATATTTGATGAGCATTTCATGTCAAAGACATGGAGGGAGATCTACTAGGGGATCACACATGCATTAGACATGACATGTGAAGGGTCTATGTCAAGGGCATAAAAGAAGAAAATCTGCTAGGGATAAGGTTTGAATTTGATTTGATTATATGATTTATGGAAAAGATCTTGGGATAAGAATCTATAATCCACCATGGATTAAGATCGAATCAACTTTAATTTTTTTTAGTTTTAATTGATGTGGAGGCACATCGCTAGGCTCAGTCCACGGGATCGGGTATATGAACCTTCCACTAGAGAAGTAGGGCTATCCGTTGTGATTAAGATTTGAGTTTGATTTCATAGATTTGTTTGGGGATGTATCGATAGGAATAAGAGTTTGGTTGGATGTCTTTGACTTAGACTCTACCGGGAGTTGGCTTAATTTGGCTCCATTGGGAAGGTTGCTTTGAATTTGATTTGTTTGCTTGACTATTTATATGATTTGGGGCTCCACTGGGGAGAAGGGTATGATTTAACACAGCTGGAAAAAATTAGATCAGGTTTAATTTAATTTGAGTTAATGTATGGATCATGTTAGTGTGCAATGAATCCACTGAGAAGAGGCTATATCAACCTTAACCTACCACAGGTTCACAAATCCAATGGGATAGTCTACCAGCTGTGAGGTAGAGCTAGCCAACCTAAGGGGTTGCCTTTGGTGAGTAACGATTGTGCTAGAAAGAAGGCGTAGCAGACTTACATCTTCCAAAATGAGGAACAACCATTGGGGTGACCTATTGGATGCACAATAAATCTCACCTGACCTAGGGTGATTACTGAGTGAATGTCATTGGGGACTTATGTCAACTCAAAAGTAGTCAGGATTAATTTTATCTTAATTTCATGTGATTTGGTATGATTTGTTTGGTTTAGTTTGATTTCAAATTAAGGGCATATCCATTGGGGATGTGAGCTCGGTCAAATTTGATAGAGTTAATTTATGGACCAAGCCGATGTGTGATGGACCCACTGAGAAGGGGCTATATCGGACTTTCCCTTTCTCAAATTTACAAATCCAAAGGGATAGTCTACTGGCCATGGGGTAGAGCTAGCAAACCTAAGAGGTTGCCTTTGCCTATGCAACAACTATGCTAGGAAGAAGGCATAATAGACTTAGATCTTCTACAGTAGGGAACAACCCCTGGGGTGACTTGTTGGTAGCATAACAAATAGAACTAGACTTAGGGGAGACTACTGAGTGAATGTCGCTATGGACTTACATCAACTCAAGAGAATTAGGTGATTCCTATATGGAGTTTTGCTAACGCTGCCCAAAGATAGGATGTCTGCATGGGAAAATATACCGCCAGGGGTGTCCTTCTAATCCACAAGTGAATATATATTTTTATATATGTTTGCATGGACCCTATTAGTGTGAGGGACCACACTAAGAAAGGGCTATGTCTATCTTGACCTATCTTAGATTTACTAGACCATGGGAGAATCTGCACATCCATAAGATGGATTCTCCAAACACAGGGGTGATTATAAGGAAAGGGGAACTGTCTAATCCAATAGTAACCTGGGTAGTGTCTAAATAGGGTCACAAAGGACATGATCCAGATATAGTGTCCACAAGGGAAGTGCTTCCATGGGTGTTATCTTAATCCATGGAAAGGAAAACCTATAGGTGTATAGTGGCCAACTCAAGGAGAAAGCATAGCAGACTTACATCTAACATGAGTGATGTATCCTAAGGTGTGAGAACCAACCAACCTAAGGTGTATTCATCAATATGAGTGGTGTATCCATTAGCATAGTGAAAACCAACCAACCTAAGGTGCCCATAGGTGTGGAACAATCAATGGAAAGAAAGTGTAGCCTTACAAGTTTCCAAGTAACTAAAACATCGGATTGCCTATCATCTACAGATATGCTATTTGACCTAGAGTGACTACTAAGCAGGGAGCCCCCAGGAAGGATTGGAACCAGACTTGAAGTAGTCAGGATGGAAGGAGCTACTATGGGACTTATCCTAATCCTTGAATAAACTCAACCTAGTCAGTTCACGAAGGCTAATCCAAGAAGAAACTGCAGTAGACTCACATTCTCTTAAATGAAGCCAACATGAAGTAGCTTACTGGACACATAGTAAGGCCTACCAAATTAACAAGGTGCTCATTGGTGTGTAGTGGCCAAGTAAGGAAGAAAATTGTAGCAGGCTTACATCCTCCAAAGCAAGAAGACCATTAGAGTGACACACTAGGGTGGTAGCATGTGACCTAAAGGAGCTACTATGTGACTGGTGTTGGGTGTGTTATCTCAACTCAAAGTATCTCAAGATAAAATATATGTGTTTATTTTATATGTTTGTGTGTAGTTTGTGTTTGTGTTGTGTTGATGAAGGATAGGTTACTGCTCGAGTTCATTACACCTACCCTAAACACATCATGGAGGATTCAAAAATAAGAATACTTTCAATATGGAAGAGATTAAATTTGAAATGGAATTTTCATTGATGATAATTATTTTTAAACATGATTTATAATATTTCTTTAAGTAGATCCCATTGATTGGAAGCATTGGGCACTCTCCCTTATGATTAATAAGTTAATAAGATCCTCCTTGGTAGCCTTCTCTATGGAAAAGGGCCTTCCCAAGTGGGTTCAAACATGCCTCCCATCTTACGATGGGCAACAATCGCCTCCTTAGAACTAAACTAAGCTCTCCTACTTCAAATGCTTTAGGATGGACCAACTTGTGAGCTTGAATCATTTTAGCTTTGTTCAACTTGAGGTTTTGGCATGCTTGAGCATCTCTCCTCCAATATTTTGATCTCTTCTAACCATAACTTTATGTTATGCTCGATCTCCACAACTATCCTTAGTGATGGGAGTTGGACTTCTAATGGTAGAATGGCTTCAAACCCATACACTAAATAAAAAGGAGTAGAATGAGTTGGAGTTCTATATGTGGTGCAGTAGGCCCACAGGGCTTCAACTAACTGCTAATGCCACTATCACTTATTATTGATGAGTATTTTCTTCAGTATATTGATGAGAGTTTTATTGAAGGCTTCTGCTAAGCCGTTTGCCCTTGAGTAGTTGATGGTAGAATATCTCCAATCTATGTTGTGACTTTGAACAAATTTGTTGATCTTGGTGCTCTTGAATACAATAGCATTATCAAATATAATTTCTTGAGGCACTCTGAAGCTATATATGATATGGTTCCTTAAAAGTGGAGCACATGCTGAGCTGTGACCTCTTTGAGCAGAATCACCTTCACCCATTTGGAAAAGTAGTTAGTAACAGCTAAGATGAATTGATGACCCTTGAAAGAAGGAAGATCAATCAGATCCACTATGTCAATACCCCAACACTCGAATGGCCATGAGGCCAATGTAGGATGTAGAATGTTGGGCAGTTGGAGTAGGACCACAACATGTATTTGACATTGGTGGCATCGCCTAGCCATATCCATGCAATCTTTGATCATCGACGGCCGAGTATCCTAGTCTCTCTTCATCTTGGCTTTCATCTTGACAGATTGGTTAGCTCCACATAATCTTGAGTGTACCTCAGTAATGATCTTATAAGCTTCATGCATGTGTAAACAATGTAACCACATATGATCAAAAGATCATCGATGCAAGGCACCATCCACAAGAGTGTAGGAAAGTGCTCTTTGCTTCATCTAATGGGCTTGGGACTTTTTTGAGGTATTTTTCCTTTATTTAGGTAATCCATGAACGGTTTCCTCCAATCTAATAGCTCATCCTTCTTGGCAATGGCAACCTCCCCTTCAAGAGAGTACTTTTTGATGAGTTCAATATCAATAATGGATAAGACTTGTCTATTTTGGACCTTTATTGATATGGACTCATCCTTCGGACATGCCAACTCCTTGGAAAGCTTGGCTAAAGCATACACTATGACATTCTCTCCTCGAGGAATCTTATAAATGGTAACCTCTAGAATTTGGGCCAATAACTCCATGGTGTACTTGTGGTAGTGATGGAGCTTGGGCTTTATAACCATAGGACCCAGCCTATTTGGTTGATAACTAGCTAAAATCCAACATGTTGATGTTGGATGCTGAGTAACAACTAATCTAGATCGCAATCGAGCCACATATTCAACTTCATTATTGGTGCAAGGATTGGATAGATGATATGAGAATCTCATCACATCGTGGTCTGAAGTTAAGAAAATTATTCCTACCTCTACCTTTCCTAGTATAGTAGATTATGGTTCTTCTCCTCTTTGAGAGGAATCACCATCAAAGTACATCTCCCGGTGAATGCTAGTATCTCCTAAGTTCATGATTTGTTCATTAGGGAGATCATCACTAAAGAAGATAGTAGAAGTGGGTGCTTTGCTAAAAAATGCTAGCTTAACCTTTCATCGCATGGAGGGTATAAAGGTAATGTCAAACTATAAAGGATCATGGAATGTCATTTCAACCATCCGATAGATCGATCATGTAATGAGATAGGTGGATTGATCCTAGAGATTAAGTTCACCTTATGAGGAAGCATGTAGTTGTAGCTTTGGGATGCAAAGATTAAAGCTAGGCAATGCTTCTCAATGGGTAGATAATTAGCCTCAACAGGGATTAGATGATGATTGACATAGTAGAGTGCATTTTTCATTCCTTCATCATTGCTTCAACAAAGCACCAAGGAGTCATTTAATGCAATAGTGTAAAGTATGAGTGGCTTGCCTAGGATAGGGACTGCTAGAACTATCGACATCATCAAGTAATGCTTGATGTTTTTGAAGGCATGCTCACACTTATCATCGCACTTGAACTTGGCATCCTTTTTGATAAGTACAGAGAATGGCTAACATCTTCCTAAAAGGTTGGATATAAAGCATCTTAGATATGCCAACCGCCCTTGGAATGATCTGAGTTGAGTTAAAATTTTAGGGGGTGGCATTTCTAATATCGCTTTGATCTTCTCCATATTGATTTTGATTCCCTAGTGCCAGACAACAAACCTAAGGAATCTCCCTGAAGCTACTTTGAATGCACACTTCAGGGGGTTCATTTTGAGGTTAAATTATCTTACTGTTCGAAAACTACTCTTAAGTCAAAGAGATGGTTTTCCTTTTCCCTACTTTTGATGATGATATGATGATGAAAGAATGAGTTTGTCGAAGATTTGAGTCATAGCCCACTGGTATATAGCTTAAGTATTTTTTAGGATGAAAGGCATGACTTTATAGTAATAGATTCTAATCAGGGTTCTAAAGCAATGTTTCTTTCATCTACAGGAACAATCTTTATTTGGTTATATCCATATGAGCCATCCATGAAATAGAAGATGACATGAGATGAGGCAATGTCCACCATAGGTGAATTTGGTAGTAAATTCATCTTTTGGACATGCCTTATTTAAATTAAAATCGATGCATGTGAATTTGGCCATTCTTTTCTTAATTAGATGACACGCCTAACTAGGTAGGTATTTTTTCCCTGATGAAGCCAAAGATCATCGGTTTCTTTAAAATGACCTATTATTCTATGTCTAATCACATGCATTTAGGAGCTTGCTTGATAGGGTTAGCAAGCTCTATTGCTAGTTTATGGACTATGTCGAGCCAATCTATCCATGGAAAGTGGTCCTTAAGCTCAATCAATAGGCTTACTAAGTCATTGACTTCAATTTCATTCAATAAAGAATTGATGTATGTCAGGCATGGATCCTCTTCAATTCCTAAGTTGATTTCCTTGAGCTCATCGATGGTTGACTTGATCTCTTCTTTGAACTCTGGTGATGCATCTTTGACTTCAAAATCATCTAGATCATTTGAAGTTTCTAAGCATAGCTCCTCATATAAGTTAATGTGATTTAAGAAGAACCTATCAATTCCAAATGAATGGTGATGACTAAGCAGTAATCGTCATCATCAACTAGACCCACTATCCAATCTTAGTCGTCTTGATTGAGAGCTTTTGCATTTGTTCTTACATATTCTTTCAAGTAGTAATTTGTGCTTTGACCAAGTATGTGGGATTAACCCTTTCTTTCTTAAAATATGAACATAAGGCAAGTATCAATCTAAAGGTAATTCTATTAAATCTTCATATGAATCATCCTCAAGTTCTACATCAACTTCTTTATTTTTAGGTTTAGGTTTAAGTTTATGTTTATTTTTAGTTTAGTTTTATTTTATTATATATTTCAAGTTTAGGTTTTATTTTTTATTTTTTAGGTTTAGGTTTATTTTTAGGTTTTAGTTTTATTTTAGGTTTATTTTTAGTTTATTTTATTTTGTTTATTTTAGTTTATTTAGTTTAGTTTATTTTAGGCTTAATGTTTAGGTTTTATTTATTTTAGTTTAGGTTTAGGTTTATTTTATTTTGTTTATTTTAGGTTTAGGTTTTTTTAGTTTAGGTTTAGTTTTATTTTATTTATTTTAAGTTTTATTTTAATTTATTTTTAGTTTAGTTTTATTTATTTTTATTTTATTTTATTTAATTTTATTCATTTTACATTTAACATTCATTTTATTTAGGGTTTTATTTTTGATTTATATTTTATTTAGTTTAGGTTTTATTTATTTTATTTAGTTTAGTTTTTCTTTTATTTTATTTTATTTTTTTTTTAGTTTATTTTATTTTATTTTTTTATTTACATTTAGGTTTTCTTATTTATTTTATTTTTAGGTTTTATTTAGTTTAGGTTTAGGTTAGAGTTTAGTTTAGGGTTCAGTGGTAGGGTCAGGCCAGGGTCTGTTTAGGGTTAGGGTATAGGTTTAGGGTTTATGGCTCAGGGTTAGGTTTTAGGGCTTAGGATCAGGGTTGGAGGTGGCTCAGTGTTAGGGTTTAGGGTTTGTGGTTTAGGGTTTAGGGCCTGGCTAGAGGGTTTAGTATTTAGGGGGTTTTCATTATTATTATTATTTTATTTTTTAAATTAAGAACCAAGTAGGTTTATATTATATTTTATTTTATTTAAGTTTAATAGTTTAGGTTTTATTTTAGTTTATTTTGGTTTAGGTTTATTTTTATTTTAGTTTTAGGTTTAGGTTTTATTTTATTTTAGGTTTAAGTTTAGGCTTTTATTTTATTTTTGGTAGTTTATATATTATATTTTAGTTTAGTTTAGGTTTATTTTAGTTTATTTTATTTTATATAGTTTAGGTTTAGGTTTAGGTTTAGTTTATTATAGGTTTAAGATTATGTTTTATTTATTATAGTAGTTTATTTTAGTTTAGCTTTATTTTATTTTATTTATTTTAGATTAGTTTTTTTAGTTTAGGTTTTATTTTTTTTATTTATTTTAAGGTTTATTTTTTAGGTTTTTTATTTAGTTTTACTTTATTTTATTTTAGGTTTATTTTATTTTATGTGGTTTAGTTTTATTTTATTTAGGTTTTTATTTTTTAGTTTAGTTTAGGTTTTATTTATTTTATTTTAGATTAGTTTTTTATTTTTATTTTATTTTTTATTTTAGTTTAGGTTTAGGTTTTTGGATTTAGTTTTTTTATTTTATTTTGGTTTAGGTTTTATTTATTTATTTTATGTTTAGGTTTTATTTAGTTTAGGATTAGGTTTTAGCTTTGTGGTTTAGGTTTAGTTTAGGTTTGGGGTTTAGGGTTTAGGTTAGTAGTTTTTAGGTTTAGGTTTAGGTTGGGTTCAAGTTTTAGTTTAGAGTTTAGAGTTTTGGTTTTTTATTTATTTATTAACAGATAAAAATTCATATTCAATATTTCATCTTTTCGATTTCATCAACCACGTAACACACCAAGTTTTCTAAGACACAAGGGATGACATAGATCAAAAATGAGCATGCATGAGCCAATCAATAAATATAGATAACTAAAATCATCTCTACTATAAAGACGCTTGATAAGCAAAGAAATCGATGATCGCTCTTCTCGCTCCAATTCCCATCAACCCTACCTCTCGAGTAGCGGTCCACCATCATATCCTGATCTCTCCTCTCCACAACCCATGGTAACCTTCATCACCTCTTGCCTCCATAACCACCACTACACCACCACCTCCATATCCAACAACACCTAGATCCCCCACCACTACATGACAACGCCTCCACCTTTGCACCCACAAGATCTAGTCGAGCGATTGATGGTGATGTTCCTACACAAGGTTCTGCTCATTCTGGGTTTAGGTTTAGTTTAGTTTGGTTTTAAGGTTTATGTTTATTTTTTAATTTATTTAGTTACTTTAGGTTTAGGTTTAGGGTTTGGGGTTATTAGGGGTTAGGGTTTAGGGTTTTAGGTTTATGATTTTAGGGTTTAGGTCTAGTAGGTTGGGTTTTGTAGGTTTAGTTTAGGGTTTTTATTTTTTTATTTTTTTTTTAAATTAAGTAAACTGGTAGGTTTAGCTTTATTTAGTTTATTTTTATTTATTTTATTTTTTTTTTAATTTTATTTAATTTGGTTTATTTATTTTAGTTAAGGTTTTATATTTTAATTTATTATTTAGGTTTAGGTTTAAGTTTATTTTAGTTTAGTTTACTTTATTTATTTTATTTTTTTTAGTTTAGGTTTTATTTTTATTTTTTAGGTTTAGTTTAGGTTTTATTTTATTTTTAGGTTTTAGGTTTTATTTTAGGTTTACTTTAGGTTTTATTTTAGCTTCAGTTTAGT